>NW_021024852.1:237121-251872 GCF_004153795.1 Camellia sinensis
ACTGTGCCACAGGAGTATCATCCTCTAAACCCGGATGTTGTTTGGGAGGAGATAGGGGATGGACTCCACTGATACAACTCATATGCTTGTCAGTTAACGTGTTGATACAGCTTGTATGCTTATCTATGGAAGTGTTGATACAGCTCATATGCTTATCTTTGGAAGTGTTGATATAGCTAATATGCATATCTGTTGAAATGTGGATACGGCTTGTACGCTTATCTGTTGAGATGTTGATACAACTAGTATGTTTATCTATTGTGAAATGGGAAACGTTTAATATGAGTTACTGTCTCATATTAATGGTTGGCCAGGTTCTGAGCCGTTGATGTAAATTGTGAAATTGATAAGAAATGGAAACTGAAATGAAACATGAATATAGTGGTCATGAAATGGAAATGGGTTATGAATTGGTTTATGGAAATTGAACATTTATCAATTGCTAATGTCTTAGTTATTGCTCATACTGTGTTTAGCATATTTCTACTGGGCGTTGGCTCACCCTATATGGGATATTATTTTCAAGTACAGGTAGTATGTCACCTCCAAGGACATAGCTTGGATGATGATGAGAGTTGAAGACTCTTTTTGTTTATTTTGTTTGTATTGCATGTATATCAAGCCAAAGGCTTATCTTGTATAGAGTTAGTACTCTTCTTTTGTGTAACCAGGTGTTGACTCGGAAAGCTGTAAGCCAATAGGGCATTTGCTTTTGTTGTTAACATGTAATACTGTTGTAAGAACTACTCTGATGAATAGAAAAGGTTGGTTTCTTTTATATCTATGCATGTCTAAAGTGATGGGTTTTATGTATTATTCTGAGGGCGTTATATGTGTAATTCCTTTATGTCTTCTTAGTGGATTGTTTTGTGACTTTTGCCCGTGGTTTTTTTTATCACAATTGGAGGCGCTCTAATTGTGGTTTTTCCACGTAAAATCATTGTGTTGATTTGTCTTTGATTGTTTGATTGGGATTGCTATTTATTGGTTAAAATTGATACATAATCACAAATCAATATCTAGGAGATTTCCAGATTTTTCAATTTCAAATAAGCACTTAGGCTCTTAGTAATATGCTTAATATGACAACACAAACCCACATACAATATGCTAGAGCAAAAATACTCACTTAGTGCTCAATCGAGGCAAGTCAAAGAGAAGAAAATAATTAGAAAAATGCATGTTCCTAACTATGCAAAGTGACTAATGCAACACATACAAAATGCAACTATTAGGTTCGATTTATTTAACATGTCATACGGATCAACTCAAATAATGTGGTAACACACGTATTCAAGTAAGCAGGAAATGACAACGATGTTAGAATAATGAATCGAAGCCAATGCATGCAAAAATAGATATTAAGCATGACAATGATATGAAACAAAAAAAATATGATGCTACCATGGTATGCTTATAAATAAAAGGGAGAAAGAAATTGGGGTTGAAAGACATTCAAAATATTACAAGTGTTACAAATTTGACCTCGCACAAGAGATTCCGAATGAACGTCCTAATTAAATTAATTATTACAATACGAAATGAATTAACTAAGTTAACTAGCTATTACAAATTTGAATGAGGCCAACTAATTATTTACACATATAATATTAAAGCACTAATTTAATGGACTTAAACGGGAGGCGAGGAGCCAGATACGCATAATTGAGAATATCCTCCCGGAAACCTCTCTGTTTACTATCAAAATCTGCTCTGTTTGCAGTCATAAAATTATTCTATTTTGGCCTCAGGTTTTGCTCTAGTTTCCTGTAAAAATACTACTGCCTGTACAAAATAGGTGGCCGGCTGGCCTTGAGAAGTGGTCGGCCGTACATAATGATGGCTGGCCGGCCACTGTTTCTGGAAAATACCCTGCTGCAATAGAGCAAAAACAGTGTTTCTAGGAGATGTTTGTCCTCTCTATCCTTCTCTATCATGAAGATGATCAAGGAAGGAGTAGATTTGATTCTCAAATCATCAATTATCACAAATTTGTTGTGTGATGATCTTAGAACCGATAGGATAAGAGCTCAATAGATGAAACAAAAGATAAACAACGCCTCCTCCCTATCATGGAGTAATATCAAGGAAGGGGGTAGACATTGCTTCATGAATCATCAAACATCTCTAAAAAGTATGCGATAATTCAAGACGCAATAGGTCCACTATAATGTTTGATTGAACTTAACCCAATTTTATTATCTTTTAACCTCTTTTACTCCAATTTTATTAGCCCCTTTTAGATTACCTTTACATTTTCTTATCTTTTATTCCTTTTTGTCCAAAAGTAATGAATATATCCACGAAGTCCATAAGCAATTAAGAGTAGCAAGCATTGACTGAACCCGGTAAATGGCTTTTCAAGCCCGTCTCTAAGAGGGAAATTACAAGGAAAGAATCAAACTCATTTACAAGTGGTAATGAATTCGGAGTTTAAACTCAAAATAAGCTATAATGACCCCAAATCCAAACTCGATAATAACCTATAATGACACTTTCCTTTGTGATTTCTAAGGGTCTAACTATTAAATTAGTCCCTTAGAAGTAAATGCACCGGTGATAAAGGGAGGTATCAAACAAGAGATTTTGCTCAGCATAAAAGAGATGCAATGCCCTGATTATGAACCTCTGAGGAGATTAAATCATTTAGCATAAAGGTCTCTTTCTTATACTTGAACAATAATCTTTTATTAAATACGACTCTTGATCGAAAGAAACAAAGAAAGGAGGGAGGTTGCATAGATGATTATGTAATGTAATTATTACAAAAGTGAGACTGTTTACATGAAAACTATGTAAATAAAGCTATCAACTCAAATGGATTTGTTGCTATGGCCTATACACCCAAATCCATGAGGACTTACAACACCACAACCATAGTATTCAAAACATAATTTAAATAAACAATTAAAACAGCCCCAAAAAATTAAAAAAATAAAATAAAAAAATAAAAACAGTGCTAAAATCATTTTGAAAATGGTGGAAAATATAGAAAAAAATGGAAGAGAATAAAGCTAGGAAGCAAGCCTAAGAAAGGGTGGCAAACCCCTCAACTTTTTGGACCTTTAAATCACATATTTTAGCCTTTGAAAACTCTAAAAAACACTGTATAGATCAAAGAAATAAGTGGCAAGAACAAGGATATAAGCTATGGAATGAGGTTCAAGAAATGGTGGTTAACCTCTCCACCTTTGGTAGCACTTAAATCACAAGTATTAGCACTTAAAACTAGTCCAAAATAGTGTATAAACAACAAGAAAAAGAGAAGAGACGAGTAGCTTAAACAAGGCAAAAGATGGCAAAGGTTATACCTCTTGAAGAGATGATACTCTTGGTTAAGAAAACTTGATTCAGAGCACTCTCAAGCCTCTAAAAATAAGGTTCAAAATCTCAGCAAAAGGCTTAAGTTCTAAGCCCCAATGGTGTATCTATCTTGTATCTATATTTGGGAGGGTAGAGAAGATGGCTTGGATTTCACTAAGCTCTTGAATGAATTTTTTTAGCCCCAAAACCTAAAGAGGAGGGCTGTATTTATAGATTTTCAAGCGTCTTGGATGTAAATATCTTCAAATAGGACAGGTGGTCATCAACTCATGCATGTGTGCAACTATAGAAATCATAAAATATCTTTGTGCTAAATATGGCTGGCCGACCAATTAATTGGCCAGCCTGCCAAATTATTTGTATGGCTTGCTCATTAATTAGTAGGCCAGCCAATTGATTTTAACCTTGTAGCTCACTTTTTGGCCCCATAGCTTACTGAGTAGTCATGCTAAAAAAAGCGTTTTGGTCTAAATGGGCTGGAAGGCTTGGGTTTGAAGCTCGAAACCGAATTCTTTTGCTAAAGATTCGAATAATTTGCATAATGTAACTTTCATCATCGAGTGCTCGAAGTGAAGGGCCCAAGTCTTAAGGGATGTCAAAAATGGGGTGTCTACAGTTGCTCCTCTTTGATAGACCTCGAATAGTCATAAAATGACGTGAGTGAATGTTAAAGCCCGAAGACGACCCATTTTGACGTGGCCGTAAGACTTGGGCAAACTAACAAAATACAAATACAGTTGGTTGAACCCGAGGATTGCCTACTTATCCCTTTGTGAGGGATCAAACCAGCGTAGTTCAGGGGCAAGATGCAAGTGATACACAATGCAATGCAACAATCAAAACCACGAGCAGTGCTGACCACACAAATATCATAAAGGAATAGAGATACAAATCAAACTACGTTTAACACAGAAAATGTGCCGACACCCTCAAACCACAATTCTTGTAGAATAGGTGTGTACACATGTAGAACTATGTCTTTCGCAGAAAGAGTACAGGTAATCAGGTGGTATGATATAAGTGAGGAATGATCTATTGGGAAAAGATAATGATCATAAATGCTGAATGCAAGAAGACAAAGTACAATGCAATGGATGCAATGGATGAAATGGATAAGGGGCGCGGGTAGAACTACATCTTACCTAGGAAAGGCACGGATGCAAAACAAACCACGTCTAACCCAGAAAAGGTGCCGAAACCCTTAGACCACAATTCTTGCAGAATACGCGCGTACAAATGCAGAGTTATGCTTTAATACAGGAAAGGTATGAGCACATGCCAAACTAAGCTTGACATAGAAATGATGCAGGCAATAAAATGGTATGATGTAATGGACGTAATGGATAGTGTAATAGATGCATGCGATACATGCTATATGCAATGCGATAGATATACTAGATAATAGATGTGATGTAGCAACTAGGAAGCAGTGCCTTTAGAAAGCACCTCACAGGGGTAATTGGTGATGTCTCACCTTATGTTGCTGGGGATCTTTCTCTTCTTCTTGGTTTTAAGACTTATTCCTTCATCTTGTGCTTCCAAATAGATAAAACAATCTAAAGGACCCCAAACACCTAATAAAGGTATAATCTTCACACAAAAACTATGAGTACTACTTTCTCCTTGGCCATGTTTGTAACTTTCCCTATCCTCCAATAGGGTGACAAACTAGGTTGGTTCATTATCTAGAATTGAGGTGCGTACAAGTTACCTCAACCTATGGGGCTACCATACAGATTTCAAGCTAAGGATACACCCCTGGGTATTTAAACTAGACTTTAGTCTCAAAAATTCCAAACCTTTGTGTTCTACGCCTCGGCCACTCAAACTTTAGTTTCCACCATATCAGTTGGTCTCCTAGAAACTCACTACAAACATAGTTAGGTGGCTATACCAAACAGCTTGAAGTCGTTCGGACATGAGAATTTAAGGTCTCCTAGACCTAGTGAGTGCACAAGATAGTGCGGGTGAGGGTGCACAAAATAACACAATGCAAGTCGTGCAAGATAGTGCGATGCAAGGTAAATACACAAAACAGTGTGATACAGGTGCACAAAACAGTGCTATGTAGGTGCATAAAACAGTGCTATGGAGGATGAATGCACAAAATAGTGCGATGCGAGTGCACAAGACAATGCGATGCAAGTGAATGCACAAACAGTGCTATGCAAGTTGAATGCACAAAATAATGCTACGTGGGTGCACAAAACAGTGCGATACAAGTGCACAAAACCGTGCTATGAAAGGTGGATGCACAAAACAGTGCTATGCGAAATGCACAAAACAGTGTTGGGTGAAGTGCACAAAACAGTGCGAGGCAAAATGCACAAAACAGTGCGATGTAGGTGAATACACAAAACAGTGCGATGTGGGTGCACAAAATAGTGCAATGGGGATGAATGCACTAAACAGTGCTGTGTAGGTGAATGCGCAAAATAGTGCTATGTAAGTGCACAAAACAATGCGATGCAAGTGAATGCACAAAATAGTGCTATATAGGTGCACAAAACAGTGCTGTGTAGGTGCACAAGACAGTGCGATTCAAGGTGAATGCACAAAATAGTGTGATGCAAGTTGCACAAGACAGTGCGATGTAAGGTGAATGCATAAGATAGTGCGTCATGTGAGTATGGTATGTAGAGTGAAATGAGCAGTACGTAGAGTACTGCATCATGTAGCTTATGAAATGAGTGTAGGGTAACTTGCCACAACATATTGAAAGGTAACTGCAAAACACTGTGGAAGAAAACTCAATGAAACTCTGTTAAGTACAGAACAAAGTCAAGAGCAAGAGCAACCAATCACGCAATACAAATTAACCAGCCTATATGAGCATGCATGCATAATCCAAAGCACATGTATTAATCAAAGGGAAGATGGCAATCCCAAGAGAGTTTTGAAATGGTCGGAGACAACTTTCGATAGCTGAATCATATCAGAATCATCATGGGGGTGAGCTACCCTAATCCAGGGAAAAATGCCCGACAAATGGCTTGAGCAGACTGAGAGAAAGGTTGGGTTCATGCCCCTTGTTCAATTGATGACCCGATCAAATGTACTAAAATTGCCTCTAGTGTCCAGTCACTGGCCACCTTTTTTAACATTATGTAGGCACGTGTGATAGGGAACATCAAATCCTGGAACAATTGCCAACCAATCAGACTCATGCTTTCCTTTTGAGAACTTACTCCAGTCCCCTCCAAAGTAGTAACGGATTCCTCACATACACTTTACAATAGTCATGAACTCAATGCCCCTTGTATGGGCACTCTCAGCTCGTTTATGAATTCCACACATGGACTTGTCTGTTAGTATGGAGTGAACACTCGTGTATGGAATTTTGCCCATGTGACTCTGTTGAACTTTGAGCGACAGATGCACTAGGGTGACTCAAGAAAGAGCGTAGATTGAGACAAACACTAGGCATGACACAATAGACCTCACAACTGTCCCAAAAACAGAAAAGGCTCAAGGTAACTGATCATTCATAGTGCCCCTAGTATTACTTATGCTCTCTTTAGAACTCAATTACGCAAAACCCGAGTTTTGATTCCTTTTTTACTTAAGTTAGAGATTCTACTAATAAGTTCAAGTATTGAAAATTTCTCCACTTGTTGATTCAAGCTAGTTCTTTCTCACCGAACATAAGTATATGATATGCACAACCGTAGGTGTAACTCATGGGCTGATGCGAAGCTGACGACGTGAATTGGACAAGGTGATTGTATCGAGATGGATGAGATAGATATGGTTGAGACTGCAATTCAGGATGAAGTTACTTACGTATCCTAAGAATGGGAATCAGGCCAACGTAGTTCATGGCTGAGGTTCACTCGGGTGTTGACACTCTCCTCTTGCACTCTAACTTTTGCCAAAGTCATCCATTCGGGGTTTTCAACTTTGCAGCTCTATTTGTTTGATTTCTCATTTTTTTTATACTCTAACTTTTGCCTAGGTCACCCTTTCGGGTTTTCGGCCTAGCGAGCCTCTCAAGGATAACGTTACAACATTTGCGGTGAATTTGATCAATAGTGATCCTTGCTCTAACACTGGACTTGGCTTCACCTTGATTTGAGCTTGGTTCTCCATTCTCTTATATATGTTTTCTTCCTTTCTTTTGCTCCATTTTTAAAGTTAGTTCTTCTCACAATGTGGTACCACCTCGCATTGGCTTCTCAGGATTCAAACAAAAGTTCCCTTCCTTATGGTTGATTGGATTTCATTCCAATGAATACCCCTGGCTTGATGGTTGACTTTTCGTTTCTTTTTTCTTTTTCTTTTTTTCTTCTTTTTTTTCTTTTTTCTTTTTCTTTCATTTCTTCTTTTTTCTCTTTTATCCATTTTTCTTGGTTTCTTTTCTTTCTCTTTTATCCATTTTTTTTAAAGTAATGATAACATCAGGGGGAGAAATTCTATGATTATGAGGCCTAAAAGCCACCTTGTGCTTGCCAAAATGATCACCTAAAGGTGAAGAGATTCCCCAGGATAGTATAGAATGCCATGCACAATTCTGAATATATCTTTGCATGTTCACAAAAGAAACATCTTAAAATTTTGGAAATCATGAAGGACTTTGCGCCAATAATTCAGAATCCACTCAAACCATTTGGGGGATCCTTTTTAACACTCAAACTTATCAACAGAATCTCATTAAAAAAACAAATTCAAAGCTTTTTCTATTATTTTATTTTATTTTTTAAAGGTCACACATGCATTACTGTAGGCACAATAAAATGATCAAAAACTTGACTCTTGCTTTCTTATTATTAAAACAACAAAATGAATACCTGAGGGTACACGAGAGCGACTCAAATGAAGAGACTCAACTGACGCAACAACACAAGAAAAGACAACGAAAATAAAACTCACAACTCAACTATTTACAGGACACAACTCGAAACAAAATCAACATCCTTGAGATAAAAAAAGGGTTTTCACTCTCCAAGTCCATCTGCAGAATTCAACAAACTTTAAGTAGCCCACGAGAGGGTCCAAACCTGCCTTCAATTTAGCAATACTAAAATCCACACCCAATAAGATTAATTTTAGACTTTCAAATTGGGTCTCATAGATTGAGCCTCATAATTTCCTTAGTAGTCCCCACACATCTCATTGATCGTGTTGGTTAAGGTCAAGGTTGGTTATTGGCAAGCCATGGATGAGATTTATGTTATGGGGCAGCAATCTATTATATTCAAGGAGAGGGTTATTGAAAACTTTGGGATTTTCAAGTGGGGTGATGACCTTATTGTTAATCAAGTCTTGAATTTCATGGCAAAGATGAAAGCAACGGTCAGTGTGATGACCATGCTGCTGATGAAATGTGCAATATTGGGTAGGGCCTTACCCTTTAATTCAAAATGCCCCCAACCTAAGCAACAAAAGTGTTATCCACAGTCTTTGCAACAACTATGAGCACTTGCTGCTTGTTCAACCCTTTGACCTTCAAAGTCTCAATAGCCCACCAAAGATGTGCATAGGGAACAATACTTGCCCTGGCCTTGTTCTTGCCATTTGTTTCAGATTGGCCAAGGGATTGGGTGGCTATTTTGAAGAGAGGCCTATTTGTTGTTGATATGTCATCACCCAGACTTGATATAGCTTCGGTTTGGCCCTTTCCAACTATAGCTCGTCTCAAGATTGGAGAGCTTTTTGACGTGAACTTTTTGGCATTTGATGTGGTCGATGATGGAGCCAAGACCCCAAAGGCCAAATCTGCCATAGTTCTCTAAAAATCTTCAATCATGCTCAATAGCTCAGAAGTAGTAGGTTCGGCCATTGGTGCCCGCAGTGTGTTTGAACTTACTTGGTCTTGATGAATTGATTGGGTTGGACTCTTGGGAGTAGGCTAGACTGGAATTGGACTATTGTGGAGGTCAAGTTTTGGGGTTTGAGACGATTGGGACTCAAGTACATCCATCATACACAAGTTCATACTTTCTCAAAAGAACTTCTCGAGCTTGGGTAAATGGGCTGGGGTGATCTTTATGCTAGGGTTGAAGGTAGGTGGTAGTGTATGGATGAGGTTAAGGTATGGAGGAGGTACTTGGTAATGGATGGAAAATGGGTTGGTGGTAACATTGGATTCTTGAGGTGAAGTTATCATCTGGTTGTCAATGAGATTCTGAACCTCATGACGAAGATGGTAGCAATGATCGGTGTCATGACCACGTTGCTGATGGTACACACAGTAGTTGGTGCGGTTATGTCTAACAGGGAGTGAGTCAAGAAGAGGTTGGAGGTCAAGAGGCTTGAGATACCTTTTTTCCACTAGGACCTCTAGTGCGCAGGTTAGGCTCATATGGAAGGGGGAGAAAATTCTGCCTTAAGCTCGAATCGGGCCGACTGTTGGTGGGCTAGTATTAGCGAATGGGTCAGTTATTTTGGTATTGGTGGTAACGGTATTGATTTCAGTGGGTTTGTGAATAGTGCTACAGCTAGCATTGGTACTCCTGGAAAACACACTCCTTGTCAATTTGTTCGTTCTAGGAATAATCCCTTTGTTAAATGCACTCTCAATCTGAACTCCCAATTTATGCAAAGCAGCGAATGTAGATAGTGGCGTGACTATCATCCTCAATCACATATCTGGTTCAAGGCTTTGAACTACCAATCGAACTTGTTCCTTTTCTGAAGGCATGTTTGTCATTCGGGGCTGTTTTTGCCCTCCATCTAACAACAAAGTCAATAAAGAGTTCCTTACGGTTTTGGGAGGTTGCCTCCAGTTCACTGATCGTTACCTCCATCTGAGTATTGTAGGAATTCGGATTAACAAACCACTCAGATAGTTCTTCCCAGTTTTGCTTAGTTAAGTCTTCCATTTTGGCATACCAGGTGGTTGCCACTTCTGATAAGGTCTTTCCAAATAATGACAATTTCTGAGCCCGTGTCAAGCCTATTGGTTTCAAGACATCCGAGAAGAGACAGACGTGGACGATAGGATCTCCACTTCCATCAAATCTGTCATTGAGTGGCATTTTAAATTCTCTAGCAATCTTACAGAATCCTTAGTATAACCGTCTTCAATATCTAGGATGTAATTGAAGCCTTAAGATTTCTTAAGCATCTTCTCCAGCTCGGCAATTTTTATCATAGCAGGATTGATGTCATCAATGTCATTGTGTGGTAATTTTACTGCAACAATTTTCCATTAGCAGTGAAAAAAATAATAATAATAAAACCAGGCAGTTAACCATCAAACTAGACACCAAACTACAACACCACCACCGACCATCTCACCACTTTCTACAGCGCCCGCCAAAGTAGACCCAAATTTTTTGAAAAACGAAGACGGAAATCAAAGATTCATTAACCTCCTCAAACCAAACCAAAGATCACTAAGTAGCCCTACAAATTACACAAAAGTAGTACCTGGAGGCTGGAGTTTGAAATTCTTTGGCAGCAGTGGTGGTGAATCTGTGTGTAAAGTTGAGAACTTGATTTGTTAATGACGTGGTGATGATGATGGTGATGATTAATGAAAAAAACAGAGAGACAAATCGGTTGCTTGAGAGAGAGAGAGAGAGAGAGAGAGAGACTTGCAAAGAAGCCCTAGATGGCTATTGGAAGATTAGAAACGAAAAAGAAAAGTAGATCTGGGGAAAAAAAAAGAAAAAATTATATATATATATATATTATAGGCAAATCGGTCCGGTTCAATTAACCTCGTGAACGGGTTCACCAGTTCACTGGTTAAACCATCAATTTCACTGGTTCTCTTTAAATATATCATTTTTTTTGGTTTGAACGGTTTAAGAGGGTCTACTGAACCGAAATCTCATCCAGTCACCGGTTCAACCGGTTAAACTGGCCGGTTCGATCCGATCCAAATTTCAAATGTGTACTGTAAATTTTTAAGTGATTTTTGTTGGTAACTCCAACAATGTTCTTATCTAAACATAGACCAACACTATCTAGGGATGAAATTAACAAAAGTTAACACTTGTGACCTCACCCTCTTTGAGGATGCGAAAGACCTCAGATCCAATTGAGGACTAGTCATGAACTAAAACCATGTCTTTCAATTTTCTCTTCTTTCTTTTTGGTGGTGGTCTGATTGTAAGTATTTGTTGTTTGATTTGAATTTGTAAGTTTGAGATTAGAGGTGTGACACGGGAAAGAGAAATCACAAGGTTACTAAACTTGGAGAGAGAAAGGAAAAAAAAAGGGAGAGGGGAGCCACTTACTAGCAAATTCCATATATAAATTTATTTAAAATACTTGTAACATTTAGCTTTACATAATTTAAATTATTACTAAAAAAATCTTTTTTCTTTTAAATTTAAAGATACTACTATATCACACTGCCGCCGAACTTCTGTCAAACAGTCACTAGAGACTTGTCGAATTGCTAAACATCACCAAGAAGTTATTGGAGTTTTGTCCGAAATTCATTGAAGTATCGCCGATTAGGCTGAACCATTTTGGATTTGACCGATTCGCTAGTTTAATCGCAATTTCTCATAATGATTTTAGTAATTTTAAAAAATTAAAAAAAAAATATTGGCTAACTTCCATATAACCATATAAAAATAAAACTCTAATTAGTTTATGATTTATTTTATAATCCTACATCGGGAGAAGAAGAAAAAGCAAAGTTTTTTTTCACTATCTATCTATATATTATATAAGAAAAATGAAATTTTTAGGGAACCCTTATTCTAAAATTATTGAATTTTCTTAATATTAAACAATTAAGAAAATTCACGTTGGTTAGCTTCCATTTACCTTATATTTTACAATCTCACATTGAAAAAAGAAAGAAAAAAGTAAATTGTTTCACTTACATAAAGTAAATCTTATATTTCCATTTATATAAGCAAAAGAAGATTTTTAGTGAGAAGCCCTATAATCAATATCACATACTCATTTTTTTTTTTTAAACAATTAAGATAATCCCCCTTGGTTAGCTTCCATTTAACTTTTATTTTACAATCCCACATAATTTTGATTTTAAAAATAATTTTGTATGAGATTTTGAAACTCTCATAATATTTAACTTTAAAATAATTACAATCCCATATTGAGAAAAGAAAGAAAAAAAAAAGGTTGTTTCACTTGTATAAAGTATTACAATCCCACATCGGAAAAAGAAAAAAAATGTATTGTTTTACTTATATAAAATGAATCTTATAAATGAGGTTTTAAGGGAGAAGCCTTTTAGAAGCTCCAAACCCTTATTCTAAAATTATTGAATTTTCGTAATTTTAAACAATTAAGAAAATTCTCATTGGCTAGCTTCAATTTATTTTTTATTTTGCAATCCCACATCAGGAAAAAGAGAAAAAAGTGAATTGTTTCGTTTACATAAAGTGAATCTTATGCTACCATTTATATAAATTATTCAATTTTCTTAATTTTAAACAATTTAAAAAATCTCCATTGGCTAGCTTTCATTTAACTTTTATTTTACAATCTCACACCAGAAAAAGAAGAAAAAAAGTTGAATTGTTTTACTTACATAAAGTAAATCTTATACTCTCATTTATATAAACAAAATGAGATTTTTAAAATTAAGAAAATCTCCATTGGCTAGCTTCCATTTAATTTTTATTTTACAATTTCACATAGAGGTTTTGATTTTTAAAATAATTTTATATGAGATTTTGAAACTCTCATAATATTTAACTTTAAAATAATTACAATCCCATATTGAGAAAAGAAAGAAAAAAAAAAGGTTGTTTCACTTGTATAAAGTATTACAATCCCACATCGGAAAAAGAAAAAAAATGTATTGTTTTACTTATATAAAATGAATCTTATAAATGAGGTTTTAAGGGAGAAGCCTTTTAGAAGCTCCAAACCCTTATTCTAAAATTATTGAATTTTCGTAATTTTAAACAATTAAGAAAATTCTCATTGGCTAGCTTCAATTTATTTTTTATTTTGCAATCCCACATCAGGAAAAAGAGAAAAAAGTGAATTGTTTCGTTTACATAAAGTGAATCTTATGCTACCATTTATATAAATTATTCAATTTTCTTAATTTTAAACAATTTAAAAAATCTCCATTGGCTAGCTTTCATTTAACTTTTATTTTACAATCTCACACCAGAAAAAGAAGAAAAAAAGTTGAATTGTTTTACTTACATAAAGTAAATCTTATACTCTCATTTATATAAACAAAATGAGATTTTTAAAATTAAGAAAATCTCCATTGGCTAGCTTCCATTTAATTTTTATTTTACAATTTCACATAGAGGTTTTGATTTTTAAAATAATTTTATATGAGATTTTGAAACTCTCATAATATTTAACTTTAAAATAATTACAATCTCACATCGAGAAAATAAACAAATTCGGATGATTGTGCGCAATCTCCAGCCCAAGCTAATGCAGAAAATGATCGTGATCCCCTTCCCTACTTTGTCAGATTTACACGAGATGGGAGTGCAGATCGAGGATGCTATGAAGCAGGGCCTTTTTGACCAGGAGAAGGAGCAGCCCAGGAGGGCGTTTTCCCGCAGTTCGAATGCGACCGCCAGAGGTGATGCAGCTGCAAGATCTTCTGATGTGGGCATGGTGGCTACCACCGTATCAAAAATAGCTACCTCATTCACCGGTGCGTCCGGAAGTAGCTCACAAGGAACCAAATATCCACCCCGAGTCAAGAGGGTTTTCACCCCGCTTTATATGCCTTTGTCAAAAGCTCTAGAGGCCTTAATCCGAAAAGGACATCTGAAGCCATTGGAACAACGGCCTTTACCTGATCCTATCCCTATAAAGCATGATCAGACTAAATACTGCGCCTACCATCAACAAACCGGTCATGACACCGACAGTTGCTTTCGTCTGCGCCATGATGTACAAGATCTGTTTGACAATGGGGTCATTCCCGCGCCAGTCCAGCAAAGTCTATCGGCACTCGATCAGTGAATTTGTGGGGGGATAACGTGATCTGATCAGAGATTGAACCGGCTGCGGGTGGCACTCAATTTACTCCAGATGGGGGAAGGACAGGCACTGTTTTGAGCATTTGCGAATGCCAGTTTCTGACTTGGGTATTGAGTCAGTCTTGTTGTTTTATTTTGAGTCTGTCTTTTTGCTTTGAGTCAGTCTCTTTTTGTTTTGGGTCTATCTTGTTGTATCGAGTCAGTCCTGTTGTATAAGAGTCGGGTGATTCCGGGGGGTGTTACCACGGGCATCACCATTTTGTTTTGTGTCTGTCTTTTTCGTTTTGTTTTGAGTCTGTTTCTGCCGAGGAGCCAGTAACACCAAAAGATTTGAATGAAACAACAGTAATTTTTGCACTTCTGTGTTCGCTTCTGCCATGTGCCAATTGTGCTAGAAAGTTTGAATGAAATGGCAGTGCATTCCACCTGCTCTTTTGTGCCCTAGAATCATTGCATCGACCTAAGTTTTCCAAAACTTTTTGAACACTGTTGTGATAAAAAACGAAGAGGAAGGAATTCCTCGGGTTTTGCAAAA
>NW_021024852.1:258556-402138 GCF_004153795.1 Camellia sinensis
TGTTTTCGCCTCGTTTCGGGGCTGTTTTCCCCCATATTTCATTGCTGAAAATCCATTAGCATGTTTGCATATTATTTTCCATGCCATTGCATTGCATATGCCATTGCCTCGGTTTGCGTGCCCATGTGCACACATTTTGAGGCACTTCATTTTCATACATCGGCCTCTTATGTGAGTGTGGTTGAGACTCTCTCATGTTAGTGTAAGTCCATGTTGCATTCTATATGCCATTTTAGCCATATTGCATTGCATATGCCATTGCCTCGGTTTGCGTGCCCGTGTGCACGCATTTCGAGGCACTTCATTTTCATCCATCGGCCTCTTATGTGAGCGTGGCTGAGGCCCTCTCATGTTAGTGTAAGCCCATATCACATTTCCATGTCATTTACATTGCGTATGTCATTTTCTCGGTTTACGTGCCCGTGTGCACGCATTTCGAGGCATCTCATTTTTACAGCATAGTGCATACTAGGTTGTATCTTAGATCGTATTTTGTCATTTTCTCGGTTTGCGTGCCTGTGTGTACGCATTTCGAGGCATCTCATTTTCACAGTATAGTGCATACTAGGCTGTATCTTAGTTACATTCATGCATATCATGCATATTGCATCGTGTTCGGGATAAGAGTTAGCCCGGGCACGGGAAACGAGGTGCGTTTCGTACTCCGAGTGACGGAACGTGTCTCAATTCCCTAGTCACCGACACTCCGGATCATCCATGATGGAGTTAGGTTCTTATTGTGTTTATACGTGCATTCATTCTATATTGAGTAGCACATTTCGACTCCTCGGCCATCATGCATCGATATGCGTGATTGGTGGCACGAGGATCGAGGCATGCATATATTTATGAAAATACATTGTTATGCCCCTTTCCTGCTCTCTGTTGCAGCAAAATGAAGAATCAGCAACTTTTCAGGGTTTGGCACGCTTTTCAAGAACAGGTGCAAACAGAGGCTAATTGGGGCATCCCTCTGTTGCAGCAAAATGAAGAATCAGTACCTTTTCGGAGCTTGGCACGCTTTCCAAGAATAACTGCTAAACAGAGGCTAATTGGGGCATCCCGGTGGATTTCCGCGCAAAGCAACCTAAATATACATCATTCATCAGAAGCAAGGCAGTCCCTGGCTTGTATGCCAGTTTTATTTATTTTCTTAGTTAATTTGTTAATTAATTAGGAATTTGTATATTATTCGGACTGTAATATTTGGACTGTAATATTCTTTTATTCAGGACTGTATATTTATTCGGACCCTCTGTGCGAGGGCATAATTGTAATAAGTGTGCGTGTGTGTGTTGTATGTCCTCCAACCCCACGTCTTTCTCCCTTTTATTTACCTGTTTATGATGGTTAGATTAGGGCATGTTTCAATTAGCATACAGTATGATAGCATGTTTGCATTCATTCATCTGTTTTGCATGCACCGGGCTCGGCGCATCATACTAACTGTATTGTATTTTCAATTCCAAGTTGAATACATGTTAGCTGTAGCATTTCATATGCCATGTTTAGAATAGCTGAGCCTGCTATAGTTGCACTTTGCATGTGTTGCATTAGGCATTTCTGTATAATTAGGATCATGCATGATTTCTAATGAAGTCTCTGTTTTGGCTTGGAGGACTCGGTAAGTTTTATGCTTTAGCATCCTTGCATGCGTGTGAGTGACTGCCATGAATAGCATGCTTACCATGAGGCTAACTGCTTATGTGATATAACTGCCTGAATGCCTGTGGGTGAAGGTTGGGTTACTTGGATTACCGGGCTCGGCGCATCATGCTAATGCATTGTATTTTCAATTTCAAGTTGAATACATGTTAGCTGTAGCATTTCATATGCCATCTTTAGAATAGCCGAGCCTATCTTAGTTGCATTTTGCATGTGTTGCATTAAGCATTTTTGTATACTTAGGATCATGCATGATTTCTAATGTAGTTCCTATTTTGGCCTGGAGTACTCGGTAAGTTCTATGCTTTAGCATCCTCGCATGCGTGTGAGTGTAACATGACAGCATGCTTACCATGTGGCTATATGCTTATGTGATAAATCTGCCTGAATGCCTGTGGGTGAAGGTTGGATTGTTTGAGTTGGAACAACTCGTTGAAAATCTGTGTTTTAGCCTATGTTTGTTTTAAGCCCACTAGATAGTGGCAAAACCATCTTTACTAAGCCCACTCGAGGGTGGCAGAATTTGCATTTCAAGCCTACTTGCGAGTAGCAAACCATCTTTCAAATAAACAAGCATGAAATGTTTTGTTCCAATTCGGGCAACCCAGTCTATATTTGTATGCTGTGCGCATCACATAGTAACCTAGGCTAATAAACCGGAATAAGAACATACAATGTTTTCACAAATAGATATCATGGTTAGTAGAGGCCGATCTTTGATCGGGCGAGCGGGGGTGCTCACGAAGTGACCTTCCCCAATCGTACCCAAGTTCCCGAGCCGAGGCAACTTTGGCGATGACGGACACGTGGCCTTTGGCAACGAGTCAGGGTTTCCTAAATTTCCCATTAAAAAAACATTTAGGTGGTGGCGACTCTGTATCTGGCAAAGCAGTCCATGTTTGGCACTTCTTTCAAAATCTGTTTTCTCAAAACGATTTGCCGGATTTGGACTCTTTGGTCCAGACTTAGAACCGTGACAAATTTGAGAGTCCTTGAGCTGTAGTGACCCCAAATATGAACAGAACGGGAGCTCGTTCCTCCCGGGGCGTTCGGGGACGTCTACATAGAGATATAGTTCTTTAGACCATCCACTTACGATGATATCAATGCAACTAAGATGATTTGATTGGTCAACTAAGAAGGTTTTTATTTATTTATTTATTTTTAAAATTTTTTTAACTATACACCAACTCATAGTCATAGCTATTATTTAAATTTTTTATTTTTTATCAGCAACTCATGGCTAATAAATTCCACGATGACAAGAAAAGGAGAACTATTTCAAACATACAAAAAAGGAATTACAAAGAAAACTTGTATTAAGTTCCACGAATTTCAAAGAAAAACAGATATTCAATTTATCATGCAACGTAGCATGTATCAAATTTGAAAGACAACCTTATGTGCTGAAGGACATACCTGGTAGTATGATATTGATGTAGGAAAACTTAAGGACGCAGATTTTGGTGAAGATGCAACTGAAAACAGTCGCAACAAATCCTCAAAAAGTATCTTCTTGGAAATTGTAGTAAAGGGCACTTCGAAGGCCTGCTTGAAGCTGCCAATGTGGGGTGATGATATAAGGCATTAATAACTAGAAACAAGGCACATGACTATTCAGTTTCAAGCAGGCCTGCTTGAAACTGCCAATGTGGGGTGATGATATAAGGCATTAATAACTAGAAACAAGCCATATGACTATTCAGTTAAGTTTTCTCAGAGTAAAAGAAAGAAAGAAAAAAATCCTAATTTTTTAAGAAAGACTAGAGAACGAACTCTTCTAAATGTGTATCCATTTTGGACACTCAACACTTGGGTAAGGGTATGGGATATGTGTTCAGTTAAGAAGCATGGACACTTCTGCCAAGGAAGCGTGTCATGTCCAACATCCGTGTCCGACACCGACACTCTTCAGACACTTCTTCAAAGTGTCTTAATTAAAAAAACAAATCCATGACAGTGGACACTTCACCAAAACTTCGTGGATACTTCAGCGACACTTTTTGAACCCTCCAAATACCTCCTATGTGATGAATTTTTTCAATAACAATGTCCTACATTCTTAAAAAAAACCCAACTTATGCATTCTAAATATGTTTGAAAATATTTATAAAATGAATACATCATGTGTATTACAATGTTCTATAATTTGTTTTGTATTCTTTAGAATGTAATTATTATTGAATGATATATTGACTTTTAAGTTATGAACTATATAGTTTTTTAATATGATTAGTGTCATGTTATATATTTTCCATTATCTTTGAATAAAATATTCATATATATATTTATGATATATAATATATTTTTCAAAAATAAAATTTTAATGTATCCCAAACGCGTGGTGCCCTACAATTTTTGGAAACCGACGTGTAGGCATGCCCATGTCTATGATACTTAGGTGTCCATTGTGTGTAATTGGATATTTACCCAAAAAATATCTTGTAATTCTAGTTTACCATGTAATTATGCATGAAGCTTCCATGTAATGCGCGGAATGCTCTATGTCACCTTGAAAGCACGATTCCAACTTAGTATATTTAAAAAAAAAAAAGAATATTAAGAAACATGAAAATTTTTTTGGTGTCCCTGCATGAATAGAAATGGAAATTAGACAAATCGAACGCTTCGACACATATCCGTACAACCGTATCAAAGTACATGTAACATAGATGAGCAACAATTACTTCAACATTGTGTTCTCCATTGAATATTACTCTTTATTTTAATGTCTGATGGAAGAAAGAGTGAAGATCAATATTTAAAAAAAGAATCTAAATCTTCCCTTTCGTTAGAAGCCTTAGAAATAAATTGCCATTATTTCTTACAAAGTTTCTTTTGAGACTAAGTGAAGATCATGTATGCCAAAAAATGTGAATAGGAGAAAGGAATACCAAGATTCCATTTGCTGAAATTCTTTAGCTAGTGTCCTTTGCAAGTATCCAGTGTCCAAAAATCCCCCAAATTGAACTAATTCTTTGACTCTTTTCATAGTTTCCCTGAAGAATCAAGCAAAACAAAATTAATTACTAATCAATCATCAAAGTGCATGCATAATGAGAAGAAGAAAATAATTGAAAGGCGTACCTTGGAATGAGGCCCAGCCATGAATATTTACAAATTAAGAAAAATAATCAAAGGCACTAAATCTATGCCTTCATTGAGAGAGAGAGAGAGAGAGAGAGAGAGAGAGAAGCATAATTCTTACAGTTTTATCCCTCAACACATTGAAGGCATCCTTATGACACCACACTCTGCTATGCTTTTTAGGTTCCTTTTGTGATTCCCGACGAACAATTTCCCTACCTATGTCTCTAAGCACTTAGTGCATTATCAGCTTGTTGTTATCTTTATTAACTTCTATGAGACCTCTATGAGTGAGATTTTGAATACCAATTGTTATGGAGAAATCACATTCCTCTAGTATTTTAACTGTGTAATCTTTGTCCTTTCCAACAAAGAAACTGTCACGACCCCAACCCGCCCCCATAGGTCTAGGATCGTAACCGGCCAGTAATCCGTGATTACTGAAGGCCTAACTGACAAAGCAAACAAAAGAGGGCTAGCGGAAGCTATTATGTAAAAACAAAACGTCCATTGAGCTGTGCATTCAGATGACATTGCTATACATATATATATATATATATATACACACACATATATACACGCATAAGTACAACAACCATTACACGTTCCTCAGAAGAATATAAGGAAAAGGGGAGAAAGATACTCCTATGACAATAGTTATAATATTAAAAACCACATGACCAAACACATGAATGCATAACAAAAGGGTGGACATCGGCTCGGTTCAAACTTAAGTAGGTGGGGAACCTCGCGGTGAGGCTCGATGGTTGGCTTGGCAAAACTCGAGTAAGATCGATGCCGCTACATCCTTTCCTGAGCTGGATCACCTACAAGGCATGCCAAAATGTAAGCTAGACCCAGTGAATAACAACTGAGTGAGGAGATTATGAATGACAATTATAATGCAAAATGACACACAAACTAAACAAGCTTATTCAATATTTAAAAAGCATAACATTTCACATGGTGTGTACCAAAAGCAGCAAATACAGGCAGTCTAGAAAGGACGAACAGACGGTCATGGGGACCGGACAAACGGTCAAGAAGACCGAACAGGCGGTCATAAGACCGAAAATCAGGTTTGATAGTCAACCTCACATTAAATAGGAGTTCCGAAAGATGGAACTAAGGGATCTATAAGTGTTAATGGTACCAAATGGTAAACACTGAGAATCATGGTAAAATCATCTTTCATTATCATAGGAATCCTTCAAGATAAATATAAGTTCGAAGTAGAAGAAGATAATCAGGATTAAACATATTTATACAATAGTGTTACTCATAGTCCGTTTCGTGTTGCAGAGGGCTGGAATAAGGTGGTTGACCTACACAAACAGATATAAGCATAGAACACTTAATTTCCACACAACTAGCTAATTAGTTTCATTGCTTAAGTGTTCATTGGTTTAAAAGTCGTTCACCCTTGTTAGATGCTTTTACATTGCAAATGAACACTAATTATAGATGTAAATTATGGTGACAAAGGCTCGAGAGTGGGGAAAATGACACAGAAAAATGAAACCGAGGCTGCAAAGCTGCCGCACGTGCGGAGGTCCTTGGCCACACGTGCGGGACCCCCTCTACACGTGCGCCCCTACGTGCTTTTATTACAGAATGCATCATCCTCCACCCATGTTTTCCGCACTTGCGGGCCTACCCGCCGTACATGCGCTGATGCTCTCCCACATGTGCATGCTCCCCAACCGCACATGCGGTTCTGGGTGCTCTAGAACCGAGTTTCAGCTCTGTTTTTGGGGTTCCAAACTCCACAAAATCAAACTCAAAATTGCTCAAATTAAAGACCAAAATTTAACAATCATGATACACAAACAATTTTCATGTTCCACTCAAAAGTAGACCTTTAAATTCAACCTCAAGCTCAAGAATTTCATCAACAGCTTCAAAATTAGGTGAAGCTTAATGATTCAACAAAATTATAGAAACCTAATTTAAGGTCAAGCAAGATCAAATAGATGAGCTCTAATTTCTTCAAAATTTGGAGACTTCTTCTTGTTAGGGTTTTTAATTTAATTAACTACCTTAGCTTTCAAGCTTCCCATTTGTTTCTCATACCCCATGAGTTCAAGGTGAAAATTAGCCTTATACAAGAGATTAAAAAGAAATGGTACCTCAAGGAGCTAAGTTAATCAATTTGCTCAAGATCTCCTTCACCTCCTTCACTTCTCTTCTTTCTCTCTAGAAAACTCTCACACTCTCTTATCTCTCCCTCTTTTTGTCCAACACCAATACATATATAAATATAAATAAACAAAACAAAGATGTAAGCATCCATAGCAAACTATGGAATATTGACTTCATTAACTTAGTTAATTCTATTAAATTAGAAATACACCTACAAAATGCTAACTGAACTCTTCCTTTCTAATTATGGAAAATTAGGCTCTAAGCACTTGGTCCACTAGTTAATTCATAACCTTACCATTTAACAAATCAGACATGTCTTTTTCATAAGGAACGTATCTAATAGCAACCATGATGCACATAAATAAGCATATAGGGTGCAGATAAAGACACAATTAATATTAGAATCATAACACAAGTCCTTTTTGTCATGGGGAAGCTGGTTGTGACATCCATAGAGTGGTTCATGGGCCGTTTCGCATTTTCACCCACCTAACGCCCTTTTCGGTTAAGTTTAAGGCGTTTTCGGCTCTAACTCCCAACCTACGCGTGCTAATTACATTTCGACGGTTGTCACAGGTCGTATTTGTCATGGAGAAGCTAGCTGTGACATCCATATTGTGGTTCGGCGGCTATTTCGCATTTTCACTCCCTTAACGCCCCTTTTCGGTTAAGTTTATGGCGTTTTCGGCTCTAACTCCCAAACTCCACATGCTAATTACATTCCGTCTGTTGTCAAAGGCCCTATTTTCCATGTGGAAGCTAGTTGTGACATCCGTACGGTGGTTCAAAGGCTATTTTGTATTTTCGCCCCTTAACGCCCTTTTTCAGTTAAGTTTATGGCGTTTTTTACTCTAACTCCCAACCTACACGTGCTAATTACATTCCGTCTTTTGTCAAAGGTCCTATTTGTCGTGACAAAGCTAGTTGTGACATCCGTATGGTGGTTCGGGGGCTGTTTTGCATTTTTGCCCCGTTAACGCCCCTTTTCGGTTAACTGTAAGGCGTTTTCAGCTCTAATTCCCAACCTACGTGCCCGAATTACATTCCGTCTTTTGTCACAGGTTCTATTTGTCATGGGAAGCTAGCTGTGACATTGGTATGGTGGTTCAGGGGTTGTTTTGCCCCCTTAATGTCTTTTTTCAGTTAAGATTTAAGGCATTTTCGGCTGTAAGTCCCAACCTACACGTGGTAATTGTATTTCGTCTGTTATTACAAGTCCTATTTGTCACGGGGAAGGTGGCCGTGACATCTATATGGTGGTTCAGGGGCAGTTTGGGAATTGGGTTTGGGTGATGCATTGGCTTAGACAATTCAAATATTTTAAAAGGCTTATATGCATGCCAGATTTAAAGTACAGACAACAAAATTAATTAGTTGCCTTAGCCAGATAGTCCGACAAAAGATTTTAATTAGACATGAATTTTCCAAAAAATCTTATTTTAGTTAAACCCTTAATTGAATATAACATAGCAATATATGTTCAATCACTATTAACTAACAAAAAGTATGCTAGAGCATGATCAGCTGAATATCATACCATATTGAGGGTTTCCTTCTTCTTGTGGAGAAACTGAAGAGTGTTTAAGCATGAGCGTATATCACGCTCTGTAAATAAAAGCATACAAGGATATCAAGGCCATAAAACTCAGAAACATTCTGCAGCACAACGCCATAAAGAATATTAGAAGCCTCTGAAGAATTCATCAAGATTACTTGATGTCCAAAGTGGTTTTAGCCAACATAAATTCTTATCATAAGTAATAGCACATGACTAAATCTGATGTGAGTTTTCTAAATGAGAGTTGAGTGAAGGTCAACAAAAATGTGTGTTATTCTAATTGTTTGCTAACTTGTGCAGCAGCTTGAGGAGCTCTATCGCAGATTTTGAGGGTTGAGTGTTGTGAGAAACATACTAGAATATCTCCAAAGATTTTAGTGTATATTCTATGGGTTGAGTGCAGTCAGCCAATATATGAGTGGTTCACTAATCTCTATTTATCTAGATAGCCATCTGAATCTGCATTTGCCCCCTGCAATGTGAACCCTAGCACTAAGTTGCAGTTTAGCGATGAGACTACAAAAGGTTGATCCCTTTATCTACATTAAGGTAACAATTACTGGAGAGCTCAGAGTTAGGTATTAACAAAATAGTGATCATTACAATCCATTTACATGCTGACATGCACACAACATGAAAATGGCAAGTCCAGCAGTGGACTGCATGGAACTTGCTGCATCTCTGATTCTGCCTTGAAAGCCACTTTTGTATTGGAAGTGTTAGGTTACAATAATAAGGCTTGAGTTCTTGTTTTAAGCCCTAATAAATTGACATAAATTTAGCTAAAATACTGGAGCTTAGTGTTATAGTGTTAGGTTACAATAATAAGGCTTAGTGTTATAGTGTTTTCGTTTTATTTTTTTTTTAGCTACTAACTATTTAATCGCTAAAAATATTTATTTCCTTTTTGGCTACCAATTATTTAGTGGCCAAAAACATGATATTATTATTATTTTTAATTTGTCCATAACCTGTATATTCTGTGCAACCTATGCCATGTATATAAACACCTCACAACAAATCATAACCCAACCCCATAAAAAGCATTTTCATAAGGAACCAGAGGTCACAATAACAACAGGACAAATATACCGCCTACTACCCACCAAGTCACCACCCTTGTGATATAACAATTCTAAAGTTATGAATGTAGCAAAAGGATTGTTTTTTCTAGTGCTGCAAATGAACCCACATGATCATATCACATCAAGCACAATTAGTAACTTATTATCAAACAAAATACTCTGTTGATATACAACAAAACTCTCTTGATTTATATGTGAATCTATCTAATATGAACAATTTAAAGAAGTCAAGAATCATTACCAGAAAATGGGTTTTCTTGACCAAAAACATTCACTTTTTAACACAGCGACTACCCAAATCAGCTGCAACACTGACTGTACGCAATACTCGTATGGTCCATGTAACATAGCTCAATAATTAAAAAATAACCTCTTTTTACTTAGTGATATAAGAGTTATGCTAGCTACTTCTACAAGCTACTATTTGCGGAATAATTTCCAAACTTCATAATATTCGGTGATCCCAAATATTGAATGTTTGTTCACTATGTTGTAAAAGATGGCCAAAAGATACTTGCTTTACCTCTTTAATAGAACTCTTTTAAGCAAGACTAAACAATTCATGACAACTCATGACTTTACCTACCAATAGGGGAAAGAGAAGGTTCATACTGTTAAACTATTTTCATCTCCAAGCTTCCATGACGGGTTATTCCAAGGATCTGATTCATCAATAGATGTCCCCCAGCATGATATGCATACATGTTGATCTGCAATTTTAGCTCCCTGAACAGGACGAATCATCAAATCAAAATTCAAATATCACACTAGATATCTAGATTATAGGAACATCACTTCATAACAACTGGAGCTTCCAAACACAACATGAAAAAGATTCTTCATTAATGCCATATATTTAGCAGATCCAATGAGCTAATACCATAAGTTCTACAATCACCTTTTTATCTAAGAAACAGAAGGACAAAACAAAGAGTAGATCAATGACTTGTAATATTGAAACTGCTGAGGTAGAAAAACATCTTGAAAATCAATTCCAAGTCCTATTTGTCAAGGGGAAAATCAATTCCAAGTCCTATTTTACAAATCTAATTCCCATATTAACATATCAAACAAAAAAATGAGACGATCAATGAATGAAAATGATCACAGAAATTATTAATATAGCTAAATCTGAGCTCAATCTGTGTTAAAACAACAAACTTGAGACCCAAAAACCCGAGAACGAATCAAACCCAGATCTGAAACAATCGATCAATCACCACAATTCGGAATTGAAGCAAACCCAGATCTAAAAGAGAGAAGAAGATATCAAACCTGATCGAATTGGAGCCAAGAAGTTACCCAAGTCCAGATCTGTTGATGTTTTCGAGTAGAGAGAGAGGAACGAAAATTGCGAAGAGCTCCTACAATCGAATCAAACTATATTTGTGTTGTTGTTCAAATAATGGCAATGTGTGAGAGAAGAGGCGTTTGGGAGGGCTTGGTGTTTCTCTCTCTAGAATTCCGGAGAGAGACGAAGCATTTGGGAGGGTGATCGACAAAGAGAGATCGGTAGAGAGAGAGACAAAGATCGACGGAGATCGACAAAGAAAGAAAGATAGAGAAGAAACAGAGATCGACAGAGAGACCAAGATTGACAGATTTTCTGAAAATTACTCCTCTGAAATAAATTTTTTATAAAATTTATGCTTTTAGTGGAACTTACACTGAAAACAAAACATAAGCTACTTATATCTATTGTGAAATAACTTACACAATTTGTAAAAAATTATCCCTTTTGTGAAATAATTTCTTTCATAAAATTTATACGTATTGCTAAAACTTACACTTTTTCTGAAAATGTACACATTTTTGTGGAAATAGTTACACCTTTTTTCAGAAAAGGTGTATGTTCATAAAAGGAATAATTTTCAGAAAATGTGTATGTTCATAAAAGGAATAATTTTCTAGAAAGTTATTCCTTTTGTGAAATAATTTTTTTCATAAAATTTGCACCTTTTGTAAAAATGAAACTTACACCTTTTGTGAACTTACTTACATCTTTTGTGAAATAACTTACACTAATTCTGAAAAGTTACATTTTTTGTAAAATAATTTCTTTCATAAAATTTATACATTTTCTTAAAACTTACACTTTTTCTGAAAATTTACACATTTTCGTGGAACCTTTTCTGAAAAGTTACTCTTTTTGTGTCATAATTTTTTTCAAAAACAGTGTAACTTTTTTAAAAATTATTTCACAAAAAGTGTAACTTGTTTTACAAAAGATGTAAGTATTATGTGTAACTTTCACAAAAGGTATAACTTTTTCACATGTGGTGTAACTTTCAGAAAATGTATAACTTGTTTTACAAAAGATGTAAGTATTATGTGTGAGTTGTTAAAAGTTACACTTTTGGTAAGCAATTTTACAAAAGATGTAAGTTGTCAGAAAAGTGTAAGTTCTCACAAAAGGTGTAAGTTTTCACAAAAGGCGTAAGTTTTCACAAAGGGTGTAAATTTTCAAAAATCACTTACGCCTTTTTCTGAAATTACTTGCGCCTTTTGTTAAAATTTACGCCTTCTGTGATAATTTATACATTTTGTGAAATTAATTACATCTTTTGTGACAATTTACACTTTTAGTCATATAATATATTCTTTTATTTATTTACCTGGAAAGTGACCTGCTTAGCAGGTCACCAATGTGCTTCTTTTCAAATATTTTTGTATAACTCAATATATAAAAGGTGTGAGGGTAAAAATAGAAAGGCGTAAGTGCCTTGCATACCATATGCAAGGCACACATAAGAAAAGTCCTAAAATAAAATATACGTTTTAATGTAAAAAATTTCCCAACAACAGGGTAATTATTCAGTATATAATTATGCAAACTTGTGAAATTTATTGTATTTTCTTCAAATTTTAAGAATGTGAATGTAATTTATCCAATACTTTATTTATATATCATTACCCTAAAGAAATGTGATATTTCATTATTTTAATTCTCTTAAATTTAGAATTGGAAAAAAATAAAAATAAAAATAGAATAGAGTAAAAAATAGAGAGTTTATTAAAAAATATATTTAAAAAGATGGTTAGTTAAAATAGAAAAATAGATTCTTAATTAAAATTTAATTAAAAATTTTATTATTTTAATGGAGATACTCAAAAAAAACGGTGCTACTAATTTATGAACTCTAAACATACTAAGATGAAGGGGGTCCCAATTTTAGATTTGACAGGCTGATATGGTAAGGTTTTATCTGTTTGTCCATTTCATTTCACAGAACTGTAAAAAACAAATCTAATGGCAACAAAACCTCTATTATATTAATCAGTTTATAAAATCAAATACCTTCTCTCTTTTTTTTTCTTCTAAGGATTCACACTTAAAGGACAGTCCCACCACCATCTCTAACTTTTCCGTGAAAGGAAAAGAAAATATAAGATAGCCACTCCTTTACTCGATAGGAATTTAGGAAGTGGACAGAAAGGGCTGGCATAACCATTGTGCGGACCAACCCAGTCACTGCATGCAGGGTTCATTTGTTGAAGTATATTTTATCTTCTTTTTTTTTTCTTTTTAAGTTTTTATTTAAAATCTCTCAATTAAACACAGTATTATTAGAAAAGATTTTTCAAGATTTGTAGGCATGACACACAAAGGCCTATTTTAAGAATTTGACTAAAAGTTATTTTTAATTTTTCTTATTTTGAAATGTTTTAAGAAGTGACTTAAAAGTCACTTTCTAACTTTTAATCTATTTTATCTCTCATAAAATAAAATAAAAAAGTTAAAAAATCAAAAAAATCAACTTTTAACCGTTTTTTCAAAATATCTTTTAAGTCACATCACCTTTATTTTTTTTTCCATATTTCTTTTTAAAAAAAAAAGTCAAAAAAAATTAATTTTTAACATATTTTTAAAACTCCTATAAGATAAATTAAAAATTCCTAACGAACTGATGTGACAGATTTTCACACACCACACCAAGCAAAGTTTTTCCTGTTCTCCAAACAGTCATTTTCCGTGATGGAATTGAGTTTTGAGTTTTCCCACTTCATTATCAACATCTTTACCCTACAATGAAATAGTGTTTGATTAGTGGATTTAGAAAGGAATTTGAAAAGAAAAAGAGAAAAAGTGTGAAAGTAAGTGAAATATAAGTATATTTTATTCATATTTTATCTATTTTTTTTATTTTTCTTTCTAAATCACTCTTTAAATCTTCCAATCAAAGAAAGTATTATAATTTCAACATATTCACACGTTGCCGTACATTCATGTCGGTTCATAACTGTTTCAAATCAATTTTTTGTAATCTTATATACTTGATTTTATTTATTTGTTTAATCCTATTTATGTTTGGTGTCTCAATACTATTTAGCCGTACGTATCAATTCCTAACATGACAGGATACTTCAACATGTCCCCATACGGCTATATAAAAAGTTGTAAATGATTGGGACATATTCATTGAAATTTAAAAAAGAAAACAAAATTTGTGTACATATACTGTTCTTTACACCCACAAAACTACATCTATATATATCATCATCATCATCAGGAGGGAGGGAGAAAGAAGCAGAGAGAAACAGCCATGGGGAACAGCATAGGAGGAGGAAGAAAGAAAGCAAAGGTGATGAAGATCAATGGAGAAACCTTCAAGATAAAGACACCAGTACCAGCTTCGGACATAGTCAAGGACTACCCTGGTCATGTCTTACTTGATTCAGAGGCTGTCAAGCACTTCGGCCTCAGAGCCAAGCCATTAGAGCCCCAACAACATTTGAAGCCCAAAAAGATTTATTTCCTAGTGGAACTGCCCAAGCTGTCCGAGGAAAAAGTGCCTAGGAGGACACGATCAGACGGTATACACATGACCGCCAAGGACCGGCTGGAGTGCCTCATGTTGTCCCGGAGATCGGTCTCTGATCTTTCGATCATGAGACCGATCAGGCCCGAATTAGATGAGCCTGGACAGAGTTCGGGCCCTGTTCGGGTTAAGATGAGGCTACCAAAGGCTCAATTGGATAAGTTTGTTGAGGAAAGCAGAGATGAAGCAGAGGTGGCTGAGAAGATCATTGGGCTTTATATGGACAAAGGCGGTGGAGCGGAGAAGGTGGCAGCGTCCAATGAAGATGAGGGGCTGTCGTTGCAGCACAACCAGCAAGGGCAGTGGAAGCCTGGCCTTGGTAGCATTGGAGAGAATTTTAGGGCTCGAGAGGAGGAGCTGTCTCTTCTTTGAAGTTGTACCAATTTTTCATGCCTCGGTTCACTTTATATCCTTTGAGTGGTCAGAATAATGTGTATCTGATTAAGAAGTGACAGGTCGACTTCTAGAATTGAAAGAAGCTTATGAGAGGAAGGGGCTAGCTTGGTGAGGCTCCTCTTACCAACCTCTAAGCGACTTTTCCTTTCCCTATCCTCTTAGCTAGATATATTGCAGTAGTTCTTAAATGTACCCAAAAAAAATTATGAGAAATGTACATAAATTGATTGGTGATTCAATTACGTGGTGTCACTGTTTTTCTTATATTATTTCTCCTATTAATGGGAGCTTGTTATGGGCAACTCCAATTTGGTCACGGGTCAATTTGCTAAGGGGATAGCCTAGTGGTTAGACGACCTTTTCCTAGAACATTAGGCCTGTATTCAATCATTCTAGCCGCTTAGCGACTTTGCCCATTCCCTCTCGTAGCTAGATATATAACTGTTGTTCATCAATTAATGTACCCAAAGCATGGTTCAATTCAAGATGTCCTTGAGTTTTAGCATGTTTTGGGTAAACTCCAACTTGCATTGTTGAGTGAGTGTGCTTAACTCCTTTTGAAATAGTATGCCACTCCCCTACCCTTAACTTTGACTCTTTGTGGATTGTTTACATCATGCTAACCATATTGGGTAGGTTTATAATCACAAAAGTATGGTTTGGAAAAGTTGTGGTTTGGTGACCTTCTGTGCCAAAACCCAACTGTTCCTCGTACCAATATTGGAACAAAAGGGCATGAGATCTTTCATTGATTGGCTATTTCTCTTTCTTTCCAATTTTCTATGTCGTTAGTTATCTTTTGGTATACATGTCTTGATGGTTTCAGAAACCCATGATGATGGTAAAAGACACCATCACTGTTGTATGACCTGGGAAAATAGCGTAGGAAAAATAAAAAATAATATACAGAGGAAATAAATGAATTCGGACATATTTTTAACGTTCAAACTGAATCTATAGACCATGTACGTGAATCACGTGTCTCTATTAATATTTTCGAATAATTTTCAGTAATGTAGTAGAACCATTAGAGAATTATCCACATTATTCACAATACAAAAGCTATATTGTGTTTCTATGGAGAGAGAAAAAAAAATAGAAAAGACTACAAGAGACTAATCAGATACAGTTAAAATTAACTCTGACCATATAATACGTATATTATATGGGAGTGTTATAACTACCCACAACTCTATCTCCTTAATAGATGAGATAGTAGGTTAATCACACTTATTCCAAGAATAAGTTAATCCAAGTCCACTTTGACTGGGTCTCTCTTTATGGGTCTTGGGTCATGCCACCATGGGCAACCCAATCGGGTATGAATTTTAAACTTGACCCAATTTTCAATATTTCCCACTCGAACATGCGCAGGCATGACACAACGCTTACTTTATCTCAATCTATCTATCAAACACGATCATACTAGCTAATAGACCGTACAACTGCTGAAAACACCTGCATATGGGACCTTTACACTAGAAATTCAAAAATGAGTCAGCGTAGAGACATCAATCCGAAAATAAAAATAGTGTCTCATATACCTCAAACCCATCTAATTACACTAGTCTAAAAAACATATATGATCCATCAAAAGAGCATGTTTAACCCTCTCAGTTCTTATAATGTATCTACACTCAATCCGCTTCTTATACAAAGCGATGTGAGTTGTCGACAGTGAATAAATAACAGTGGTGTAATACTAGATGATCTTCCCTTCGCCCTCAAGCCATTTAGGGTTAGAGACAACTGGTGTAGTGCATGCACCTATGGAGAGATGTAACATATTTTTCTAACTCTACAGCCAGTCTCTAACTTTCCGATAAAATATGTTACTATCTCAGAAATATTAGTATAGAGACAGCTAGTGCAGTGCATGCACCTGTGGAGACAACTGGCATAGTTGGCATGAAAATATCTGTTTTACCGGAACAACTGGCCGGCCGGCCACTCACTTCTGGCCAGTCGGCCTCTGAGTGGTCAGGCTTGGAAAAATACTGTTTTGGTCCAAAAGTGGTGCAAGATTTGTAGGCTTTTGAGGCTCAAAATCAAGGTTTTCTGTCTGCTGAGGAAATTGAGTGTTTGTACAACATATAAATTCATCATTGGGTGATTAATCTGTGGTGCCCAAGTCTTAGGGCGGTCAAAAATAGGGTGTCTATAGTCACATTTACTAAGAAAACTTTATGTGACTTAATTACACTCCTACAAAGTTGCTCACCTATAAGTACATAACCAGGAGGGTTTACATGACAGCATACAATAATGTGTCACATGACCCTAAGCGTTTACAAGACAATATACAATAATGCGCCATAGAACTCTAGGTCTTAATTTCGCAACCTTATGAGAAATAAAATAAAAATAAGCTTCTTGATGGTTACAGATCGCTCACAAATGGCTCTCCGCTAATCCATTACTCAAATGAAGTATAAAATATGATATGAAGGGCACTTAGTTAGGGACATAGGCAACAAACTAAAGTGCAATTCCCAATTAGGAAATATATTACGCCATTATCCACCTAACATAAACAATACTTAATTCTTTATCTCCACTACATCATTGTGTTGCTAAGTACTAGAAATTTTCTAAGCATCCATTTCTCTTCACAGAGCTTTCTAAAAAACAACTCAAATGGATACTCATCACCTTGGTCAAAACTAAAAGTACGAAAGCACTTATCTAATTGATCTCGACTTCATACGTGTAATGTCAAAAATCATCTCAAAAAATTTGACATATAGAAGATCAAATAGTCTTAATTAAGATGCGTATCATAATCTATAAATGTGTCGAGATTGGGGCTAGCTATCATAGCCTTATACATATCCCGTCACAAATATCATAGTGGACTAAATGCACTAATACAGATGCCCTTCTGCGACTTTCTTAATTACTTACTTGTGTGCAACCATTGCGAACAAAGTTACATATTCGCATGAAAGCAATATGCCATAAGCGTGTGGGCCCGAGAGGGTCTACTCAAACCATCCATGCCATCTTCTCATTAATGTAATTTAATACAACAAGCCATCTGTTTATGACCAATGTAATAAATTAAATTTAATCATCATAATGTGTGAGTTCTCAAAGACAAGTGTAAAGGTTTAGGCCCAACTAGGTAATGACTCATGACTAACTCATGTTCACTAGATCATAAAATAATGTTATGGAGATATCAAGTGCGCTTAAGTCGCAAATTTAACTAGTAAGTGCTTATCCCTTGCACTTTCATGTTAATTTTATTCTCCATACACTTTATTCCATCTAGTTGAAACATGACGATACTCCTCTTGCTATCTCTATTTCTCGCTTCATAGTTAGTTGCAATTGATTCTACTATCCACAAGAATGAGAGAATAAGCTATCAATCTATGACAGCTCCTAAAGCAACTTAAGCGCGAATTAGGCTAAAGAGTTTAATTCAACACAATGCTCTTAGGAGTGATGCGTCAAATTCTTAGAGTCATAACAACCTTGTCGGCCTTGGCCTTTTCATTACTATGTTATAACTTTTGCACTTAGTGGTAAACGCTATTCAAAAGCTTTAGCCTAGCTAAGGAATCATACAAAAAAGCACCTCGTCATATCTCACACTCAAGTGTGAAAATAGTAAATGTCCAAACTTAGACAAGTTGGTAGTACTAATAGATTTTTATAGCCACTGAGTGTTAATCTTCTCACTTAGTGCTAATAGATTTTGAAGCTTCTAAGCGCTAATCTCTTAACTTTAAATGACACTTTAGTGCACACTGTCATAGTGCGTGAAACTTTGCTCCATCTACTCTTATCAGTTGGGTAGAGAGCAAAACACTACTCATATTGGCTACTCGTCTTACACTTAATGACTAACTCATTTAAGCTCGAATTTCTTGGATGACGTGACTCTTGGATTTTGCTTTATTCAATGATAACAACATTATTACAAGTCAAATTAAAAAGTCAATCCGCGCAGCTCAATAGTCAGGATCATAACTAGATCTATTAAGGGCGTACGAATTTCACAACCCTAAACTCGCCAATCAAAACTACTTACCATACCGCTAATCATAGCGCATGCATTTGTTTTTATTGTGCCAAACCAGGCAACAAAACCATGGCGACGTTGAGTTATGTTTCCTTACTTTGGCTCAATTGAGGTTTGACTTAAAGTCTCCAAGACATTTTGCTCATCTAAAAAATAGGATTACATTGTTTACATTTGAACATCTCACTACTAAAGAAAGGGTCTTTTGAGTCGGTTTTTTGAGTCGACAAATTTTACCGTCGCAAAAGGTAGCTTTTTTGAGACGGCACAGAGTTACCGACTCAAATACCAACCCTTTAGTGTCGGCACCGTTGGCCGACACAAAAAATTAATATTTGATAGTATTATTTGAGTCGGTTGAATTTACCGACGCAAAAGATAGACCTTTTGAGTCGGCATAGACCTTTTGCGTCGGTAAATTTGTGCCGACGCAAAAAATTAGACCTTTTGAGTCGGCATAGACCTTTTGCGTCGGTAAATTTGTGCCGACGCAAAAAATTAGACCTTTTGAGTCGGCATAGACCTTTTGCGTCGGTAAATTTGTGCCGACGCAAAAAATTAGACCTTTTGAGTCGGCATAGACCTTTTGCGTCGGTAAATTTGTGCCGACGCAAAAAATTAGACCTTTTGAGTCGGCAACTGATGCCGTAGCAAAAAAAAAAATTTATAACCAAGATATATATTTATTTACTTGATTATATTTAATAAATATATTTATTTATACATATACTTTTATATTAATATTGAGTGTATATACTATAAATAATATATATCTCGTTTAATATCTGAAAGAGGTGTGGTGGTGAAGTGGGTGTAGTGCGTTGACCTTGGGTCAACTTGTCCAAATGGGTGTGTGTTCGAACCTTGGGAGCCTCAGTGAGAAAATTATGAGTTAAATTTTTTAAAACATTTAACCACTTTTTGAGTCGGCAATCTACCGTCTCAAAAAATTAAAACTTTTTGCGTCGGCAGATTGCCGACTCAAAAACTTTTTGCGACCCCACCATTTTCGTCCCTTGAGTTGCCGTCGAAACGCCGTCGCAAAAAGTTTTTGCGTCGGCAAATCCGTTATTTGCGACGGCAAGCTGCCGACTCAAAAGCCCTGCTTTTTAGTAGTGTCTCTACTAAATTTAGGTCAACCAAATTAACTTTCATAAGCTAAGTCAATTAGAGAGGGGGAAAAATACGCATTTGGATTAATTTGATTAGCATATTACAATATAATTTTGCTACAAAAATTTAAATTAAATAGTGACAATATTACACTAGTCGTAAGATTGAAAATCCGCTATACTTGTAATCATCTCTTACCCCACAAGTGATAATTATCTAAAATTTAATTTAATTTATACACAAAATATTAATTTTGAAGAGTAAATCTACAAAGATTTTTCTTAACCGAACAACCTCCTACTAACTATGGCATGTCTAAAGCATGAAAAAATATTTAATTTCACATGATAACATCTCAATGTAATTCATAAAAGAAAACATGCTAGAATATTTAATCATGGAATTAAAATTTGTCAATATAAATAAATCATGTTATTTAAAATAACAACATACTACAAGTTTTAATCAATTAAAAGAACTTATATGCGAGATACAGTTTTTCAATAATACCACAACATATTTCTAATAATTTATGGAATTTTCTAGAATTATAAGTAATTAATAATTACACAAAAAAAATTAGAAATAAATATTACAAAATCTGGAAAAAAGAAAAATTCTTACCGGTAAGTAATATTGCATAGTCTACTGCAACAATTTCAAGTTCAGAATCCAAGTCATGTTTCCACAAGAGCAATTTAACATAAAAATATTGAGTTATTCATTAATAAAAAATATTTTATTTTTCAAAAAATTCTTAATCTTTAGCATATTGTAGAAAAATAAATTATAAGTCCAACGGTAGAAGTTATGTTTCAATCAGAATTATAATGAATAATATAAAAGCAATTAACGTCGTTTTGAATTGAAAAACAAAACAAACAGGGCCTTAAATCATCAGCAGCCAAACTCTCATTCAGCGCTTACGTCAGCGCACGCGCGTGTCAACCCTTGCCAGCGCTTACGTCAGCACAGACTCACTGATGACATCATCACAGGTCAGCCGCTCGTCAGGAAGACGTCATCAATTTCGTCTTCTTTTCCTACTCCAACCCTAAAATTTGGATTTGAATTTTCTTCTCAACCGTAAGTCAGAATCAGGCCTATAATATACCGTTTCGAAGCTCTCAAAACAAGGATTCCAAAAATATAATTTTCATAATATGAAAATGAAGCACGTAAACACAGGATGTAGTCAAAATTACGAAGATAAAATATAAATTTATATTTTCTCAAAATTCGGTCGTCTGATTTTTACAAAACTTTGCAGATGTAATCCAAATAATATGGATTACGACATATATGAAATTTAGTACAATTAGAGATAGTTCAAAAAACATCAATTTTTATACACAAATCATATCTATACATATATTTATGCACAAATAACACGAAAAACCCAATAATGGCTTTGATATCAATGTAGAAAAAATAAGAAATAATACATAGTGAAAATAAACTAATTCGATCATACCTTTCATGCTCAAACCGAATCCATGGATCTTGTGGGTGAATCACCTACCTCTATTAATGTTTTAGAATAATTCCTAGTAATGGGTCTTGGGTCATGCCATCATAGGCAACCCAATCGGTTATGGGTTCTGAACCCGACCCAATTTCCAATTGTTGGTGAAAATACTAGAAAAATTATATTTTATTGATAAATAATATAAAGAAAATGAGATACAGATAAATCAGACTGAGGCACAAATATCTCGTTTTCTTTAAGGAGATCAAGCCCAATGCAGTAGGAAGAACCCAAATACCAATGCAACAGTTACTAAACTATGATTTGTCCCCTCCAGAATACAACAGCTCGACCACTTGTCGTATTATTCAGGCCAACTCTGCACAAGGTGGTGAATCCAAAGTTCACCAAAAAAATAAAAAAACCTTTTTTGGGCTAATAATCTCTCAAGTGTAAAAACTAATTGGTCTAGAAAATAGTAGATGAGAAGAGCAATTTACAAGCCACTATGACCTTACAAATTACACCAAAAAATAATGACCATTAAACTAGAGAAAAAGGAGAGTCCCAAAACCTTAAAATATAACTTACCACCAAGCCCATGACCTTCCAATTAATCTCCATTCATGAACAAAACAAAAGGTCACCCAAAAAAAAAAAAAAAAAGATTCATGAACAAAACAAAAGGTTATCAAAATAAATAAAAGATATTAAAATGGTCCAACAATCCCCCACTCATTTTAATATCAATAAAGACAAGAGAGATTACCAAACAAAGATAGACTAATATGCATCATGAAGGTGTGCTTTGCATTGAACCTTCATTAGTAAAATATCAACCTCTACTCCAGAGTCAGTAGTGGTCTCAAACTTGAACTATGATTACTTAGGGGGAATAAAGTATTACTGCTCCTACATAATGATCCAGGTGTTGACATGAGCTTTTAATAACCAGCATATTACGGCCTTGTGCTTATCCCAATTTTCATGAGTATATTTGAGAATAAGCCTTGTTCTCATAGAAAGCGACCTTATTTCCATGCTCATATAGGTGAAATCTGTCAAGGATGTTTTTGTAATTTACACACCCCACCCAACAAAAGCTACAAAATTTCATTAAGAGTATAAAAACTCAACCTTCTAACATTACAGGACAAATGTACTTACATCATAAGGATGGACAACAAAATATTAAGGAGTGCATTTTTTATAACCACCATATGATTTTATAGGCTTCAAACCCATCCCCCTCGATATATTTCAGACCCTATTTCTTGTCAAGGCCTTGGTTAACGGATCCGCAAGATTATCACAAGATTTTACATAATTCACAGTTATGATGTCATTGCTCAAATAGGATCTCACATTACTGTGCTTCCTTTGAGTAGGTCTGGATTTACCATTATAAAAATGGTTGTTCACTCTATCAATAGTAGCAGTGCTACCACAGCGAATTAACATAGGAGGAATTGGTTTTTCCCAAAAAAGGATTTCATGTAACAAATTTCTTAATTAATTCGCTTTCAACATGCTAAAGCTAACTCTATAAGCTCAGCTTCCATTGTAGAATTAGCAATTATAGTCTGTTCTTTAGACTTCCAACATATAGCACCACCACTCAAGGTAAAAATAAAACCCAAAGTAGAGAGAGAATCACCTAACAAAGTGTTTCAATCGACATCACTATATCCCTCAAGTACCGCAGGATACTTGTTATAAAACAAACCATAATTTTTAGTATCAGATAAATATCTCATAATTATTTTTATGGCTAGTCAATGATCTCGACTTGGCTTGCTAGTAAATTTGCTGAGTACTTCAACAGCATATACAATGTCAGGTCTAGTATAGCCAGTAGCATATCTCAAACTACCAATCATACTAGCATGTTCCTTTTGATTAATCACTTCTTTTTTTCTTAACATAATGCGACTGATTAAGAAAAATGCTATCATTAGTCATGGTAATTTTAATTCCCAAAATAAAATTGGTTTCACCAAGATCTTTCATATCAAAGTGGCTATTAAGCATATTTTAGTCTTATTTATAATATGCAAATTAGAGCCAAAGATAAGTAGATCATCCACAAATAGGCTAATAATCACATATGCATTCTCACAGGTTTTGTAATACATGCACTTATCACATTCATTAGTCTTATAGCCATTCTCAAGCATGCATGAATCAAATTTCTCATGCCACTATTTAGGAGATTGTTTTAAACCATAAAGGAATTTAGTTAGCTTACACGCTTTGCTTTCTTGGCCAGGCTCTACAAAGCCCTTGGGTTGGTCCATGTAAATCTCCTCATCTAGATCTCCATTTAAAAATGATGTTTTCACATCCATTTGATGAATTTTTAAATCATGAATTGCAGCCACTGCTATCAACATTCTAATGGATGTAACTCTAGTAACCAGAGAAAAAGTATCAAAGAAATCAAGTTCAACTTGTTGCTTAAAACCTTTAACGACAAGCCTCGCTTGATATTTATTTACGTTTAAGTTTTTTACGAAGGACCCATTTACACCTAATAGTTTTACAACCTGGAGGTAAATCCACTAGCTTCCATGTTTTATTTGAAAATAATGAATCTATCTCATCATTTACAGTATCTCTCCAGAAAATAGTATCATGAGATGACAAAGCTTCTTGCACGGTAAAAAAAATTTCTTCCACATTGTAAAGATAATAGTCAAGGCCAAAATCTTTTTCAATTCTAGCTCGTTTACTCCTCCTTGGTTGGATTTAAGAATTTTCTTGGTCTTTAAAAACTTGAGATGGAGTAGAAGAGTTAGGCATGAATTTTCAAAAATTATGACTCCCACTATTTGTAGATTTGAAAGGAAATTTATTTTCATAAAAAATAACATCATCTGATTCAAAAATAATATTATTTTCTATATAAAAAAAATCTATAAGTTGTACTATGCAACGCATACCCAAGAAAAGTACAAGCAGTAGCTCATTCACCCAATTTAGGTCGTTTAAGATTTGTAAGCCTCACAAAAGTTAAACAACCCCAAACCCTCAAATAACCTAGATTTGGTTTATGCCCTAGCCACAACTCATAAGGTACAATTTTAATCTTTTGTGTGGCACTCTATTAATCACATAGCAATCTGTCAAAATAGCCTCGCCTCAAAGATTTGAAGGAGCACTTGAATCAATAAGCATAGCATTCGTCAAGTCAATTAATGTTCTATTTTTTCTTTCAGCTACGCCATTAGATGAAGGTGAATATGGTGGAGTAGTCTAATGAATAACTCCCAAAGATTGAACAAAATAGTTGAATCCAATAGATTCATACTCCCGGCCTCTATCACTTTTAATTCTCTTAATCTTTTTATCGAATTGATTTTTCACTTCAAGAAAGAATTCTTTAAATTTCTCAAAAGTATCACTTTTATTTTTTAATAAATATACGTTTGTATATTTTGAAAAATCATCAATAAAAATGATAAAATATCGGTTATCACCACGAATTAAAATTCCTTCAAACTCACGCAAATCAGTATGAAATAATTCTAGCAATTTGATATTTTTCTCAACACTTTTATAAGGCCTCTTGGTAATTTTTGCTTTACTGCAAACTTCACATTTCTCAAAAAATTTTGTCACTTTTGGAATCAATCCTAAACTACTCATGATTCCTACATATTTTCTGTTAACATGACACAAACGAGCATTCCAAAAATTAATATAAGACAACATATAAACCGAATTGGTAGATGGTTTATTAATCTCAACATTTAGTTTGAACATCCCATAACAAGCATAACCTTTACCCACAAAAATACCCTTCTTAGTAATCACATATTGATAAGATTCCCTAGTTTGCTTAAAGCTAGCCTTATTCAACAAATAACTTGACATCAAATTCTTTCTCATGGACGGTGTATAAAGCACATCTTTTAAAGTAAGCACACGTCCGAAGGTGAACTTAAGGTCAACCTCACCACTCCCAAGAATCTTGGTTTGACTAGAGTCACCAAGCATAATTGTTTTCTCATCATCAAAGGGAGTATACACCTTGAACCAAGCTTTATCATATCAAACATGTCTATTAACATCAGAATCTGCCCACCAACTGTCCATATAATTAACTATGCAAATGTTTGTAATCATCGCCACAAATGGCTCCTCGATAACGTTAGCCTTTGGGGCAGATACAGGTTTTCGAAATTTGCAAGTTTGAGTAGTATGCCCACTTTTGCCACAGACAAAGCATGCAAAATTTTGTGGAGGTGGTGGACCTTAGTTCTTATTTGGATTAATCCATTTATTATGAGATTTACCATAATTCTTCATATTCTTTTTATAAGGCTTTAAATAAGCAATCCTGGAATTGTGACATTTAGATAAGTTATTATTTGTTGAAATAAAGTTTACCTTTATAGTGGAATTGTCATTACCTTCTTGTGTTATTAATGCATCTTGGCCTCTAGCCTTCTCTTCGACTCGGATGCGAGTGATCAACGCTTCTAAGGAAGTCTCTTTTTGTTTCTGGCGCATGCTCTTTTGGAATTCTCTCCAAGATGGTGGTAACTTGTCAACAAGTCCTGCAACTACCAAGTTGTCACCAATCTTGATGTTTTCAGATCTTACTTATGCAACTGTCATTTGGAAATCTTGTGCTTTCTTCACAACAGATTTTTCATCCACCATTTGGAAGCGAAAAAATCGGCTAACTGCATACTTTTTTGCTCCTGCCTTTTAAGTATCATACTTAGTCTGTAAAACTTTCCAAATTTTCTTTGTGAAAGTAATCATAAAATTGAACAGCAAGACAATTTAAGAGATAAAAACAACACTTATACTCATCTGTATTGTATAAAGCCAATTTTGCTTCATGTGTCTCGTAGTCTTCATCATTCATCTTCCCGGTTGGGATTTTGTTTGGGTTCTTCTCAGTAAGAACATAAGCAACTTTCAAAAGGCTGAGGTAAAATAAAACTTTTCCTTTCCACCTTTTAAAATGAACTCCCTTGAACTTGAAAGGCTTATTGAGATCTCCAATTCCGTCATTGATTTTTTTTGTACTTGTTCCATTTTGATCTCTTTAAAATTCTTGGTGAAAATACTAAAAGAATTATATTTTATTGATAAATAATGCAAAGAAAATGAAATACAAATAGATCAGACTAAGGCATAGATATCTCGTTTTCTTTAAGGAGATCAAGTCCACTGCGATAGAAAGAACCCAAATACCAATGCAGCTGTCACTAAACTATGACTTGTCCCCTCCATGATAGAATACACTGCTGGAAAAAGGGGCTTTAGAGGCGTTTAAAAAACGCCGCTATAGGTCCCAAAAACGCCGTCTAATCCTTTTGTGACGTTTAGTGCCAAATGCCGAAGATGCGGTCGTCGCTATAACTTTATGGCGCTTTAGAAACGTCACTAAAACGCCGCTAAAAGTTCTACTAAAGGGTAGCATGACATCACCATGCTATTTAGCGACGTTTTAAAATGCCGTCATATCTTCCTTTTAAAAAAAATCCAACTGTTAGTGTGATATTTAGCGACATTTTTAGAAACGCAGCAATAGGCTTTTTTTTAATTTTTTAATTGTGCTAATTTTATGTGATTGAACTAAAAAAATACCTGTAATAAAACTGAAAAATAACACTAATATGAAGTTGCTATGTTTAAAAGCCTTCCTACAGCCTATAATAGGTCATACCATAATAGCGAGCTTAAAAGCCTTCCTGTTACATTAATGTACATAAAATCTTGTGAGAATGGAAGTTTATCCAACTTAACATTGCCATTCACCCAACATCCATATCCACAAGAAATGCCCAAAACCAGAAGATTTAAAACAAGCATATCATATGATCTCCACATATACAAATTCTCAATTGAGTGTTGAAAAAATAATAAAAGTAAATTGGGAAGAAGTGCAGGAACAAATAGTTGTTTTCCCAAAATGTTTATTGATTTCTCATTAAACAAACAGCAGCCAGAAAGGCCAAAAAGCATGCCATTTTAGCACTTTAAAAAAAAAAAAAAGGAATAGGGGTCTCAATCATCGAACAACAATCTAATAGTGAAGGCAATTAGAATTGTCTTAAAACACAAATTGACTCTCTCTCTCTCTCTCTCTCTCTCTCTCTCTCTCTCTCTCTCTCTCTCTCCTGTAGAATATAAGTTCCAGAATAGAGCAGCAAAAAAAATACAAAAAATCCCTGGAAAGAACCCATTAATTCAACAAAAAAATTGGCTCCGATTATTCCCAAAATAGCAGCAAATGTCCCAGCAGTAGAACAAAGTCAAAAGCAACTTGCATTCTACTTGGACGAAAAAATGTAATTATTATAGTATACTTGATATAACTGAAAGATATGCAACTTTAGAAACAGCAAGGAAGTAATAATAATATGTTACGGTGTGAAATCCTTCCAAAACCTCAAAAGCATGGAAAAGTGATGCAAATAAATGGTTTCATCCAACCAAAGTGATTGAAATAAATGGTTTCATCCAATCAATATATTCAATTACACACCCAAACCAGCAATCAGAATTTCAAAGTCAGAACTAGAAAAGATGAAGATGAGCCAAAATATTTTGGAGTCACTTCTCCTTTAGAATTCAAAAGTCCCTAATCTATCCTATGCACATTTTCAGAGAAAAAGAGCATTGCCAATACAAGTGAAACCCATAAACATCTAATGACACGATGAGACATTCAAATATGGATAACTCTTTCATCCTCAATATTCATGCTTAAATATTAGTTGGAATCAACTCCCCAACACCACTAATGACACCCTTCCCATACACTTTGAAAGGAGTTTGATGTAAAGTAATACACTCCCTCTCTACATCTGGAAACTTAAAATCACAAAACTCCATCTATTATAAAAATCTGCCTAACTAAGTGGCCAACATATCTTTCTAACAATTGGATTCATAGAATAGGAAAATAGCATAAATGAAAACACTACTTCCATGACTAAAGAAATGTCACGACCCAAACCCGGCCCTATGGGTTTAGCACCGTAACCGGCCAGTAATCCGGGATTACCGAAGGCCTGCAGAAAAGTAATACAGTAAAACAGAGTACAGGGCCTGGCGGAAGCCAATACAGTAAGTAAATAGTGTCCATTGAGCTGTGACAGTCTGTATGCTAAAAGATTTTTCATGCATTCACATACAACAGTACAGTCTTTACAAAATTTACAGTCACACAGTACGGGGACCTAATCCCCTGATAACAGTACGGTAAGCAGTCAGTCTATACAATCCATTCAGTTATTACAGAACAGTAAGACAGTGCAGAAGGGGGAATTGTAAAACACCCCTAAGCCTTAACAGATAGGCTCGGAACCTCGCAGTGAGGCACAAAGGCTGGCTTGACAAAACTGGAGTAACCCTGACGCTCCTAGCCGCGGTCTGGCGCCTGTACACCTACATATATATATGAGCCGTGAACTAAAGCCCAGTGAATAACATAATGCGTAAAGAGGTTAAGAATGAATGTCCTTACAGTATGAAAACAGTTCATTTCAATCAGTCATTCAGTTGTTCAGTACAGTAAACAGTCATATGTGGTTCATCCGTTAGCATAACAGTAAACAGTAGGTCTAGAAGACCGAACAGTAATGATGGCCATCAGTCAGTAAACAGTAGTGGTTCCAACAAGGGAACCGACAGAGATCTCTGTAACAGTAACAGTAAACAGTAGGTGCTAAGGATGCCACAATACAGTTCAGAATATAGGACATACATTCATTCAGTTAACAGTAATCAGTTCAGAAAGCAGTACAGTTCAGTTGTTCAGAAAGTAATTATTTGTGAACATATCTTTACACAATCGTTACTCACAGAGTTCGGCCTACAATATGCTAGAGCGTGTCTCCCCAGTCGCCAACCCTACACAGTTAACAGATTGAACACACTAAGCTACACAGTTGGGAAAGATAACAACTTAATCCCTAATTTGCCTCGGTGTGTTCTACATCTATATCCTCAACAAGATGCCTTAAACTAGGTCTAAAAATGCCTAGTAAGGATGAGGATGCAAAGATGCACATTTAAAGCATTTCAGGATTTCAGAAAAACAGAGTCCCGCTCGAGCGGAGGTTTCCCCCTCGAGCGTACAGGCAACAAAGGTACACGCTCGAGCGTAAACTTCCCGCTCGAGCGTACTGTAAAAGTACTAGATGGGTGAAATCCCCGCTGGACGCCCGCTCGAGCTTGAGACAAGACTCCGCTCGAGCGCCCAATCCTCGCTCGACGGACTGTAAAACAGTGCAGAGAGATGCTGGTTGCTCGGATTCCACGCTCGAGCGCCACTTTCCCCGCTCGAGCGTAAGTGCAAAATCTGGAAAACCCAGATTGCACCTCCAAGCCAAAAACCAAGTTTTAACAACTCAAAACTCAACCTCTTGGGTTCATTTTCTGGAAAACATTTATAAACACATAGAATAACATGGTTCAAAGCTCAATTTGAGAAATCAAAGCCCAAGGGTGTTTAATTCAAATCCAATTTCAAACCATTTTCCAAGAACATGGAGAACATGCAAACATGCATGATCTTAAATCATTTTCAAAGCTTTAATGCTGTTTCAAAAGAGCTCAAGCCTTCAAAAACAAGATGAACTCATGGAGTATGACCAAAAGATGGACATGCATGTGAGGAAACGTGGACTACAACCTCAAAACTTCAATATATGTACATGCATGCAACAATTAAGCCACAATTCAACATCTAAACCATGTTTTGGCTCTACACTCCATCAATATGACATGAACCATGCAAGAATCTACTCAAAACATGAACAAGAAGACAATGGAGCTACCTTAAGTCTTGTAGTTCAAGAAGGGAGCTTAAATATGCAATCTACCCTTCAACAATTCTTCAATTTCCAAGCAACATTGAGATGAACTCAACTCCTCAAGTCTCTCTCTCTCTCTATGGTCGGCTAAGGGTCTCACAAATAGGCCAAAGGAATGTTTGATTCAATGTATAAGGCTCAAGTGTGTGTGTGAGATAGTGGTCCACTAGGGGTAGTTCGGTAAATAAGGCCAACTCTGCAATTGATCAATATTTAATCTAATTTAATCGTACCTAATCAGTTTTCAGATAATTATACCATAAAATCATATTAAATATGACGATCATAATACACTAACCCATTTCCGGTTCGGCCGCCGATAAGGCCTTCAATTAATAGTTTAAACATAAAACACGAACAGATCAAACAAACAGTCCACAGATAAAATGCAATTCAAACAGATGTATTCACTCAATTCAGTTTCAATTTCGGTCAGTCAGTTCAGTACTTTAATCAGTACAATTCTCAGTCAGTTATCAGTCATTATCAGTTCCGTTTAACAGTAATCGGTGATTATCGGTAATCAATCAGTCATTAATCAGTAAACAGTATGAGGGTTGTTACAAGAAAGCACCAAAGAGCATGGATGTTCCAGTTCTCTTCAAAACATAATATTGAGAATGCTCGTTGAATGAGCAATTCAATACCAATTCAATCCGAGCTCTTATACGTTCAGTAGTGATCTTATATATCTAAGCAACCAATAGTAGGACTATTACATTACCTGGCTCATTTTAGGACGAAGCCGAGCTGATCTTGTGAGGCAGAGCCTGGCTGCAAGACCCATTCTCTGAATTTGAGTCTTATCGATGTTTCATTCTAGATTTAGATCGAGTATGCTTCTTAGATTTCCTGTCTCTAGTTTTAGTTTTGCCTAAATATAAATCTTCTAAGTTATATGCACATAAACATAACTTATAAGTTGCAGGCAGTGAAACTGTGAAATTTTCATATCAAAGAAAAAGACCCTTACCCATATGACCAAGCTTTCTTGGCCCTTGTCAGCGTCAAAAGTGATCGCTTTCCTCCCCGATAACAATTCAAGAAAAACCACTCCAAAAGAGTACACATCGACTGTGTCGCTGACTTTGCCATACATGAATACTCGGGAGCAAGGTACCCAAAAGTATGTATTTTGGGAATTGTCAAGGCTGAAAAAACCCATCTCAAAGCTTCCACCAGATGAAACCATGGTATTGTTGCCTGTAATCACTGCTGTTTATTCTCCAAGCATTCCAAAAATTATTTATTTTGTAATCACTGTTGTTTATATTGTTATATTGACTTCGCTAAAGAACATGTTGATAAGGTGTACGCGATTAATATTGAAATAACTTATAACTTAAGAGAAAACATCTGAATCAGTTACCTAGGACGTCCACAATAACTTGTGAGAACAATTAACATGTACTTTTGATTGCATCCACAAGCTTCCATAATCATCTTCCCAATTTAGTAAATCCACAAAACATCACTAATGTTGTATATTCTTCTGTATCATGACTCGAAAATGGTGAGACTAACTCCACTACCTCTTTGTTTTCTGCAAGGGCTGCTCACAACATTTTAATTCTCACAAAACTTTCTAGGATAATCCTTACCTTACCAGCCAAAAAAACACTGCAAGTCATCCTAGGACTGAAGTATCTTCTTGTAATCTTGAAGTAGTAGAAATATACATACCATTTTGCCCAGAAACTATGAAATCGTCAATGTATTCATGAACACTAAGAATTGCCAATCCAAATGCACGACTGCCTATGATATCAACCAAACTGTGCATCCCAAGGTCAATTCTTCCTAACAAGACAACCAAAATTTCAGTTTGAAATTGCAGAAAGAAAAAAGTAAAAAAGTTAGAAAATCAGCCATAAAGTAGGGAAAAATCAAAACTTAACCGTGTAGGATATGAGGTAACTGGATTATGTCCAAGAGAAATTTAGTTAGTAAGTTTTACATTATAATAGGATGCTAAAGCATGAGGTGAACATCTGCTAGCAAAAAGTACAAGAAGTACAGATCGGTCATAACTAAATAAAAACATATTATAAATAAAAAACGCCGCCTAAACCCATTTTTCCTGTTCGACACTTATTCACTACATAAAGACAACACATATGAAAGCCTTAGATATATCATGTAACAATAGAGCTAAGTGACTCCAATGATAATATTCAAGTGTTATAGGAAAATCCAGATTTAGCATCAATGAAATGCTTACTTACCAAATAAATGGAAAGGAAAAACACATAAATAAAGAGTGTAAAGAAGACTCATAGTTGAAACCATGAGATCCATCATAATTTTGCATCTGTTTTATACTCAAACTTTGAGTCAACACCTATTGAAGGAAGGGGAAAACCGAAAGAAAAGAAACAAAAATATAAAACATTCATTGTTTAAAGGCCTCCAGTTGCATTGTTTAAATCCAATTCCTCAAGTGCTTCAATTAAATTAGGCAATGGGATGAGTTGCACACTTGATGAGTATGTAGTATGCAACAGCTGCATTTGTTCTATTTCTATTTGTAGAGTTGAGATGTCAAATACCTAACAGTATTTGAAAGAGTGGTAGATGATTTTTTGCATTTACTAGTAAAAGTCCTGACATTAGAGTAGGCAATTAATGCAAAATGAAAAATGAAAATGATAACAAACTACAGAATGAGCCAAAAAAGATTATTCAGAATAGGCCATTGACTCAGTAAGAAGATAAATTCAGTTTAATAATGCTAACTGCACAGTTGAGATTCAACTAGTTATCAGAAATATAATCTTCCCGCAACAAATTCCCACAGTTTGGCTAAGCTATCGGCCAGATTTTAACCATACACGAGTGTAAATGATCTCAAATCCAACAACTGTCATAATCACAAGCACATTTGGCACTTTCTCAAAACAAAAAACAACATATTAAGGAAGAATGACAAAGTAAACAAAAGAAGAAATTGAACAGGTTTCCAAGCAAATAAATACCAATAGCAGGTTCACAGGTCATACATACAAAGCTCAGAAACATGTGAAAACAATACTGAAACATGTCAAAACCCGTATTTCCTATAGTGAGATAATGTAAAATTACAGTACTGAAAGAAAACAGGCACGAGAAGAAAAACTTAAAACATGTCAAATATAAATATGTAAATATTGTGCTCTGTAAAACTCCAAGTAACAGAAAACAGGCACAACAAATACTAAATGGAATCAACAAAAGCCTAAAGCTCGTCTTTAAAGAGAATTCACCCAAAAACAGTCATAAAAAAAAATAAAAAATCATAACAAGTTCAAATCCTGATTAAAATTGTAGTTTCTTGCTTACAATTTCAATTTCAATAACCAAACCGAGAGAGACGGGAAGGAAGAGCTTGAGAGAGAGAGAAATCGATACCTCGTTGGTGCAGATGGTGGTGGCGGTGGAGCTTCGAAATCGAGAGAGAGAACTTCAAAATCAAAATCGCTCTGAGATGAAATCACTGAGACTGATCTGAATCTCTGAATCTCAAAGATGAATCTCTGAGAATAATAAGGGTTTAGAGAGGGTTGACCGAGAGAGAAAGATATCTAGAGAAAGAGAGAGAGAGAGACGGTGGAGCTCACCTTAGTTGACGATGGTGATCGCTACCTCGCTGATGGTGGGGGTGGAGCTTCGAAATCGAAATCGAAATCGCTCTGAATCTCACAGATACAGATGAATCTGTGAGAATGATAAGGGCTTAGGGAGGGTTGAGAGAGGTGAGATTTGAAGGCGTGAGAATGATAAGGGTTTACAAAGGCTTTGACCATTATTCACAGATTCAAAATAGGCACGTGAGGCCTAACGCATTTGGAGGCGCTTTTAAACGCCTCTTATTACAAAACGGTATCGTTTCAATTAAAGAAATATGCGACGTTTTTAAAACGTCGATACATGTTAAAAAAGTGACATTTCAAAAAGCGTCATTAAAAAAACGCCACCAAAACCCGTATTTCCTGTAGTGATAGCTTGACCACTTGTCGTACGGTTCAGGCCAACTCTACATAAGATGGTGAACCCAAAACTCCACCAAAAAAAAAATACATTTCTTTGGCTAGTAATCTCTCAAGTGTAAACAATAGTTGGTCTAGAAAAGAGTAGATGAGATGAATAATTTATAGGCTACTAAGACCTTACAAATTATACCAAAAAAATAATGAATATTAAACTAAAGAAAATGGAGAGTCCCAAAACCTCCAAATATAACTCACCACCAAGCTCATGACCTTCCAATTAATCTCCATTCATGAACAAAACAAACTAAAAAAAATAAGATTAATGAATAAGACAAAAGGTTACCAAAAAAATAAATAAATAAATAAATAAACAAAATATATTAAAATGGCCGAACACCAACAAATAGAAATTGAGAAAATAAGAAACAAAGAAATCCCATTTTTTATCTGTGGAGGTATATGTCAAGAGAAATAAGAAGATAAAATAGAAATAAAAATAGCTTCTCAATGTAGGTCTCGGATATTTCTTTTGTTCCATAACTTGGGGCTCTTTGCAACTAATCAATTAAAACTTCTCAAATGTACTACTAGCTGTGCATCAAAGATGCAAGCATCAGTTCCTCCGAGAGGATATCTCTCTTTTTGTAATTTTTTTTCTCTTCACAATTCTAAAATCTTACCGCAACCAGTGTATTGCGATTTTTTGAGTAGCAACTCTTTTTTGTTGTTGTTGTTGTTGTTTTTTTAAAGTTTGGAAGACTAATATTGCCGTGATAATGAAGGAGGGAACAGAAAATGATGGAGAACAGAGTGTTTTCTAACTTCTTTGTAATTTACAGGCTCCTAGATTGAAGCCTCCAAAAGTCAAGATTGGAGGCTTATATGTGTGCTTTTGCTTGACTAACCTAATAAATTAAAATATAAAATCTTCTAAAGTTTAATTGTCTTTTATAAAATACATTGTTAATTGATTCACAACTTAGACAATATATCAAGTAAATTTATACGTATTTCCTTCATTGTTTGATATCTTATGCTTGTCCATGTCCACAATTTATTGACTAAACAAAATCTTATTTTATAACTTACAACATAAATTAATTATAAAAGAATTGGACTCACTTAATTAAGTCCCACATTCAATTTTCTGGTGAGAAGAGAGTTTTCAATGTGCTTATCACCCTCTAACCCTTTTTTTTTTTTTTTAAAGAAAATCTAACCCCCTTTTTTTTTTTTTAAAGAAAAAAAAAATGCCAAATCATTTTAAATAAATAACTGAAGAAAAAAAAAATGCCAAATCATTTTAAATAAATAACTGAGAAGGAAGATTAGAAAAGCAACAAATGGGGAGCCTGATCTATCAATATTTCCCGATATTATAACCTTTTAACTATATATTGATAGGTATTTCGATATTATTATGTACAACCAAGACTCCGTGGACTTCTCTAAAAGTGGCTGGAACTTAAAATTCATTTTGAAGAAGTTCAAAACTTTTCCAGCCAAAGTTTACAGCCCCACTGTTTCCTCTCCATCTTTTTATACAACTTTAGTCACAAAACATGAATATCTCCGAAACAGATTAAGGAAAAAAAACTCACCGGACCAAACCATTAGTTAATTTATTTGACAAGTAAGTCAAAATCATTCTTATTTGGAACAAACAAGCCATATTCACACACTTGAACAGTTATGATTATCGCTCCGACTCTGACCTTAAGAACTGGGTAGAAGGTTTCCATGACAATCATACAAAATTTTCCCGGAAAAATCAAGCGGCCTGCACTTCTCTCCCATCATGATCGTCCTCCTCCACACCGCTTCATCGCTGCCATCAAAACCTTCATCTTCATCTTTTTCTTGTTCATCTTCATGCTGATCAACTTTCCTCCAAGAGATCATCTTAACCATCAACAGAGCTTTGCTACTTAAATTGCTCTGCAACCTCGCAATCGGCTTCTTCTTGTTCCCCAATCTCACAATTCTCTCTTTCTTCCTCCGTGAGAGTGTTCTTGTCATGGCCCTGCGAGAACCGCAGATAAATGTCACCCTAGAGAATACAGAGAAGACCCCCATTAGTTTACCACTCAATATAAGCTCACAGAGAGAGAGAGAGAGAGAGAAGTGTGTTTGGTGCATCATTGTGGTTTGTGGGCTGCATTATAAGAAGAAGAAGAAGATGGACTAAGACCAGTAGCAGGGATGGAGTAGAAGGAACCATGGCCACTAGTCAAAATTAAATTGAAAGAGAAGACTTTTGGGGTCTAATGGGGACCAGGAATTATCCAATTGGGAGGTGACACGTCTGTTTCCGCGTGTTGTATTGATGCTGACATGTCGTGTTGTAGTTGGGTCTAGTGCCTTAGTTGAATGCAACGTGTTTTACCAGTTAATGTTGAATTGACCCGTTGACTCAGGTGACTTTGAATTTGAAGTTTTTGTTTCAATGAGACAGTTAACTATATGAATAATGTTTGGGACCCCCTTTTGGGGGTCACCCCTCACCCCTTTGTCACGTGGTAGGGGTGATTGGAGGAGCAGGAAAAAAAAGAAAAAGAAAAAGAACAAGTAACCAATGAGAGATAGAGGGGGTCAAAGGGGTGGGGGAAAAGGGGATGAATCATTATATGATCTTTGAAAATGGTGCCCCCAACGAGTTAAGTTCACTGGAATAATATTTTGATGAGATGGGCTAGTACGGTAGTTGAAATTTTAGGCCCAACTTTTATCTGACGGGCTTGGCCTAATCAGGCTTGCGTGTAGGTTAACCAACTACCTCTTGTGAGCCAAGATTAAATTCTATATTTTTTTAAATATAAATTAATTGGATAGTTACATGTAGCTCCTAATAAGTAGATGTTTAATAGGCCTTATAAAAAAAATTGTTATAAAAAAAAATCATCAATTTATAAAAATCATGACTAAAAAAAGTCACTAATTGTCAATTTTTAGTGACATATATTAAAAATTGTCACAAAAAAATTATTTTTAACGACAATTTTATTAAGACTTGTTTTCAAGTCCCATCAAGTCCTATTGAAAATAAGCCTTGATAAAATTCTCGTTAAAAATAAATTTTTGTGATAATTTTTACATACGTCGTTAAAAATTAACAATTAATAACTTTTTTTTGTCATGATTTTTATAAATTGTCACTAAAATTTACAATTAGTGACATTATTTTAATAAATTTTTTTCATAAAATTTATTAAATAATAAATTTACTTATTAAGACCTTGATATAAGTACACCTATATTTTTCATAATTTTTGTCAAACTCGCGGGTTGAGTTGATAGACAAACCAAACTACCAAATCCTAAGCCTGGCCAAACCCAATTCTCATTTGAGTTGAGCTGACTCGACAAGGTACCGGTTTGGATTTAATAAAAATCAGACTAGTTTTCAAATCAAACAATGACCCGAAGCAATGATCATACTTGGTTTGTTTTAAGGGGAAAATACAGCGGGGTGAATTATTTTTTTACAAATACATGAAAATTTTTAGAATTATAATCATTAATGTTTATAAAATTTTCAATTGATTTGTAATTTTTATTTTTATTTTTAATATACGTTTACACTGAATTGCTATTTCTCTTTGTTTTAAAATAGTACTATTTTGTGTTATGATTGATAGGATCAGGGATGTTCGCGGATCGATTTTGTACAGTTCGCGGTTCGGTTTTGACCCGTCCACATCTATGCGGTTTGAAAAAAAGCAACCCGCAACCGCCCGCAATGCGGTTTGCGGTTTGTGCAGATAGGGTTTGCAGATGTGCAGGAATTTGCGGTTTACACTTTTTTCTTTAAAAATTAATTTTTGGGTTTTTTTTTCCATCAATTTTAGGCATCAAATTCATTTATATATTTGTGATCATTTGACAATAATTTTCTGATGAGTTTACAAATAAAAATTGAATATCAATGCATTAAATGAAAGTACCCAAAACAAAGAGATCCTACACTAGCATTTTTGTCATAAAAAAATGTATATCAATGCATTAAAAATGTATATCAATACATTAAAGGTTGTACTCAATTAGAATTGCCAGTTCAGTAATCAATAATCAAATTAGAAGCTCCATCGACCACCAAAAGGAAAATTTTATTAGGAAAAAGTAGATGAGTCACCAATAAAAATCATATAAGAAACCAAATTTAGGACTTGATAATTCTACGGCATTAAGAAAATTGAGAAATACTTAAAAATATGGATCCTAGTGTCATAGAGAATATAATGGTGCTCCTGTTAAAGTTACAAAGTTGGTATATAAATAATAATAATAATAATAATAATAATAATAATTAAAGTGCGGGCGGTTTTTGCGGGTTGCGGGTTTAACGTGCGACCTGCCCGCAACCTTCAAATTTGTCATATTTCAAACCACATCTGCCCGCATTATGTTTGCGAAACCGCCCATTTATATGCGGGTTAGGCGGTTTGAGCGGTTCGGATAAACCGTTGCCCACCCCTAGATAGGATGGATTAAACGCGCGAAGTGAAATTCAGGTTTTGTTTGAAAAGTGGGTTGCCTTTTTAATTTTTTTGGCTATTTTAGGATGAGATTATAAAGTACATTGGGTTGGATTTTTTAATTTTTTTTAATTTTTGTGAGAGAAAAAGTAAAATGATTATAATTTGGATGTGATATTTTGTCTTATTGACTTATTAACTTATTTTGTTATTTATTTTTGGCTAAATTAACCCCAACCTCAAAAAAAAATCTCATGCCAAACGAGGACTCATTGTGTTTCTTTCTTCAGTGACTAAGGCCTCATTTGGCATGTAACACTTTTAGCTTAAAAGCTAAAAAGTATAAAAATATCAAAAAGTCTATAACATATACTAAAAAGTTAAAGATTTTATTTTCTCTCTACTTTTTGCATATATTTTCAAAAAAAAAATTAAAAAATCATTTCAAATATATTAAATTTTTTTACCTCATATTTTAGTCAAAAAATTAAAATTTTTCTAAAATAAACTCTTTCCAAACGAGACATAAGTAGTGCAATGCTAAGCATACAAAATGATTCATAGAAAATATTTTGAAATAAAACTCTTTGTGCTTAACCAACGGTGTTTGTGAAATTACTAATAGAAAAATATGTAAAATCACTTATATAGCTCATAAAATTTTCTTACTTCACATATGATAATTGCAATAGTGACCGTGGAAATAGAGATGATAGTGATAATGGAGATAGCGGTAGTAGTAACAAAAACAAGATGGTAAAAATCACCATAGCAAGATGGTAAAAATCACCATAGCAATCAATGGTGACGATGTCACTTTAAAAAAATTCAAAATAAAAAATATTTTTATTCTATTAAATTTGTTAATTGTTCACTATAATAATATTTTAAAAAATAAAATAAAATTTCAGTTTTAGTGGTATTAAATGTTAAAAATTACATAAAATAAGATAAAAAAATCATCAAACCAAACAAAAATTCGTATCAAGTTTTACTCCTTGCTAATCAACAATTTACGCTTTTTGAAGTTATTATTTTTTTTGTAAAGAAAATCTGGTAACAAAGGAAAAGTTATTACCAAAATTACACGATTGCTTGTTTGTTTTTTTCTTTTCTTTTCTGTTTTTTAAAGTAAGGCGTCGGTGGATCCGTCAAATTTGTGCTTCGATAACAAATTTCTTGGTAAATTAAAATGGTACGTAGGTACAAAGAATGAACACCATTAGGAATGAAGGTTGGATGTTATTTTCTTTAAAGGGTCAGGCTTTATCCAGTTCACCATCGGATTGGATCGTATTGTTGGGTTCGTAGGGTTCACCACGGGTCTCGTTTTGAAAATATGAACTGTTTAATGTGTAAAACTCTTCGAGTACTATATGCCTGTAAAAAATCACGTTAATCGGATACCGATAATTATGTGATCAAAACAGTTTTTTGTCAACCGTTAATTTATTCACCGTTTATTTTTATTATTATACAAAACTGATTTGATCACATAACTATCGATATCCGATCAACGTGATTTTTTACAGGCATATAATAATCGAAAAGTCCTACAAATTGAACGGTTCAAATTTTCAAAACGAGACCCGTGGTGACTCCCACGGATCAAACAGCACGATCCAATCCGATGATAGACTGAACCAAAGCCAGACCCTTCTTTAAAAAGCCTTCTCTATGTCTCAAGTGAATTTTTTAATTAAAAAAAAAAAAAGTTAGAGAAGAAACCAAAACTCAAATCTAAGAACACATTTATCACTTAATTAGCACACAAAATATAATATTATTTTTTTAATTTTTATTTATTTAATGCGTGTACCAACCGCAAAACTGAAAAAGTTACAAAATATTGATAACATCTTTGAGCAACCTAGAGAGAAATCAAATAGGAATGGCATTGGAGACACAAGGATAAACGACGGTGACTGGGTGAGCCATGATGCGACGGCCCTTAGAGTGGCGAAAGCAGTAAACAAGAGCCCCCACAGGCCATTCCACCACCGCCGCTATTATGAACGCCAAAAACCCGAGTGTGGGTCCCACCACCTTGCACCGGCAAGGATTGCTTGTACTCCCACACTCTACGCACATCGGCATCCCCATACCAACAATTGATCCCGACGATGAGGACAAGAGCAATAATAATAATAATGATATATAGATGTGAGTGTGGTAGGTGGGCTTAGAAGTTAAAGAGAATTGGTGGTTTGGTTTTCTTTTGTTTGTGAGTGAATGTAGTGAAGGAACGAGAGACCCAAGAAGCAGAAAAGACACGTTTAAAAAAATTAAACATTGAATTTTAAAAGGAGCACAGCATAGCATATAATATGTGCTATTCTATTCTCTTCTCTTCTCTTTTTATGGTGGTGGGGCATTGAAAAGCAGAAGGAGCATCAAGGGTTATCATATATTTATAATTGAGTAATATTAGAAATTTTAAAAGATTTATTAAAATTGTCATCAAATGTCTTATATGGGTATGAGTTCTGCATAGTACTTATATGGTGTGAGTCTCACACTCATGTGAGACATTTGGTATAAATTTTGATAAATCTTTTTAGGTCTCTAACATTTTATTTTATAGTTATGAAAAAGATAATATAATTTTATCTCTCAAGGGTAAAAGTGTTCTGCATATAACTTATTATATAGAAATAAATTAAGTAAATTAAAAAAAAAATTAAAAATTGGATGAGGAGTGCTTTTGATATTTTATTTTAAGAGTGTATATTAAGAAATATTTTGAAAAAATAGTTAAATGTTAATTTTTTAATTTTTTTTAAAAAATGTATAAAAAATATAAAAGATAATATAATTCAAAATAAATTAAATATTAAAAAGTGACTCTTAAAAAAAACATAAAACTTTACTTCATGTTATTTATGGTGTCAATTGCGAAGGGGAGGGGGAGGAGGCTGATGCGTGTCGTCTCATGAGAGTACCACGTTAAATTTTACTTGAAGACACATGTTGTCCATCCCTTGTTTTGGGCTGCTACCGTGTACTTCCACTAAAGCAGCATAAAAATATCTATATAATAAGGAATAAAGATTTTTGAATTTAGATGGGACTATTGTCCATTTGTCACAATGTGAATCGTTAGATTGACTCAATCCAACAGCTAAAAAATGTCTAAGAGGCAAATACATTTTCAATGGTGGATTTACAATGGTGATTCAATCATACGGTGTCCAAGAGATAAATGCATTTTCTCATTAGGTTTATTCTTCCCTTCCATCCATCTCTCTCTCTCTCTCTTTCTCATTCAAAATTTAAAATTGAGTTGTCTCCCTCATCTCTCACTCTCAGAGCTCACTCTTCATCTTCAATCTCCCTCATAGTAGATCGGCGACTTCACAGATGGAGAGTTTGTTGGGTGCTAGCCTTGCTAGATCGGTGGGTCTAAATCGGCGACATCAATGAGGTTCTCCAAAATCGGTGAGGTTCTCCAAAATCTTTTGGCCCTTCACATACCAGCCCTTTGTTTTCAATGAAACCAACCTTGAGTCAGTTTTTCTCTCTCATTATGGGTGATTAGTAGCCAGATTAGTAAGGTTTTCTTTGTGTGTATATATATTGATTATAGATTTTTTTTGTTTTTTTTCTTTGAAGCCACAGAGATCATCTTCCTCTCCCTCTGTTTTTTTTCTTTGAAGCCACAGAGATCATCTCCCTCTGTTTTTATATCCCATCTCCCTCTGTTCTCACCCATGTCTTCTTCCCACTCCCTCTTTTATCTCTCTCGCCTTCTCTAATCTTTTTCTTTCCACTACATACTGACACTGCTCACTTCTCCCTTTACAACCCTCCCTCATCGCTCGGCTTGCAAGGTAAGATTTCCTCGATTTCTATCTCTCCCCTTCTCCCTCTGTTTCAATTTCTTTTTGTCTGGCGCTGCTCTCGAACTCTCTCTATTGGGTGAAGGAGATTCCAAGATTCAAAGTGAAGAACCCTAATCGTCAGTGAACTAAAACCTTAATTTCACTTAATTTTGAAAAATCATTGACTGCTACTAATTGTTTGATTGCTAATGAATAGACTAATGAATTTATTGATTTTGTCTTATTTTTTGAATCCCTAAGTGTAACTCCCACAGCTTTCTCCCTCTGTTTCGATTTCTTTTTGTCTTTTCGACGCTTTGGCGCTGCTCTCGAACTCTCTCTTTATCGGGTGAAGGAGATTCCAAGATTCAAAGTGAAGAACCCTAATCGTGAGTGAACTAAAACCTTAATTTCACTTAATTTTGAAGAATTCTTGACTGCTACTAATTGTTTGATTGCTAATGAATAGACTAATGAATTTATTGATTTTATCTTATTTTTTGAATCCATAAGTGTAACTCCCACAGCTTCTGTGATAGATTCGGGTAAATAGGTATTTAATCAGTGGAACATATTGTTAACTCCTATTTTTGTCATTTAATTTCAACTTCTGTGATAGATTGGGGTAAATAGGTATTTAGTCAATGGAACATATTTTTAACTCCTATTTTTGTCATTTAATTTCAGCTTCTGTGATAGATTGGGATAAATAGGTATTTAATCGTCTAGTTTAACATTATATTGAAGCATTTTTTACTTCTTCATCCCCACCCCCTAGCAAACATGCAGTGAGTTGAATATAGTTTGCATGTGTAATTTTCTTTTTATTATATTCTTGATTTGTTGAGTTATATGAGTGTCTCACAATTTGCATAAACATCAGTTCTGCAAGTTCTCTTCTAAAAGTTCTCTTTCTGAAAGTTCACTGGATTTGGTAAGTTCTCTTTATGTTATGTGTAATTTGCTTTCTACTTTCACCACTCGTCTCCCAGCAAAACAATTTCAATTGCACATGTTATGTTATGTGTAGATATTCTAGACAAAGGATCAAAACTAAAGTGTTGAATTTAAGAACAATATTAGAGTGGTTAAGAGGATTACTTTCCATAATTTTATCCTCTTATCCTGTTATGGGCAATCATTTTTGTTTTATTTGTATTTCTTTTAAATAATGTATTGTTAATGTTAGACAAATGAAAACACCTAAACTGATATGGAATATGATAGTGAAAAAAAATGTCAATTTATCTCTATACTATACAATTAAATAATGTTTTGTTCCTCTTGCTATCAGACTCCATTTTCAAGTTATCCCTATACAGTTGTAGTAGGTTCCTTTATAATCCCCCAGTCTCTTAGAAGTTGGATTTGTTGATTGAGATTTTATTTTATTTAGCAGGTTGAGTTTACTTATTTTGGAACTTTTGATTATTGACTCTTCAAAGGAACAATGCCTTAGCCTTAGGTGTTGAAATACATGTGTATGCATTATATTCTTTTAGATATTACGATTGACCTTAAAAATTTAATGGACAAACCTTGCATAGTTTTCATCTGCCTACTTTCGTGGGCAAAACACACATGCGCATGCATGCATGCATTACATATATATCTCATTGGATATGTGACAGAAAAGTCCATTTGTGCTCATATATATATATATATTTTAAATTTTGTGTTCAAAGTTTGATTTTTTGTAATGGAAAAGTATTTGATTGCTAATGAAACTTAGAATCAGTTGGTTTCAGATTCTAAGAATTTTTTTGATTCATTATGGTGATTTCCAAGTTGATTGCTTTTAAACAAAGCAATAATAAGTTTTTCCCTGATTTATTTTCTGAATCTGTTGGGTTCAGATTCTAATAATTTTTTGAACTACTAATCATTGGGTGTTTGTTCCATTGGGTTGTTTTTTTAACCATTTCCATACTCTGTTTTTTTTTAAAAAAAAAAATAAAAAATTGTATTCAAAGTTAGATGTTTTGTAATGGAAAAGCATTTGATTACTAAGCTTTTTAGTTTCATTTGAGATTTAGCAGGTTGAGTTTACTTATTTTGGAACTTTCGATTATTGACTCTTCAAAGGAACAATGCCTTAGCCTTAGGTACTGAAATACATGTGTATGCATTATATTCTTTTAGATATTACGATTGGCCTTAAAAATTTAATTGACAAAGCTTGCATAGTTTTCATCTGCCTACTTTCGTGGGCAAAACACACATGACAAAATTCTATTTGTGCTCATATTATCATATATGAGAAAAGTATAGTGAGTTTTGCACATGTTATGTTATGTGTAGATATCAAGGCATACCTGTTTCTTGCGCTCTCCCCTTCTCTCTCTCTTTTTTTTTTTGGCTATGTTTGTTTTTGTGTTTCTATTCTTCAGTTCTTCAATTAATTATCATCGGTAAAATAGCATCGGTACCCAATTTGTCTACATATTATCGGTACCCAATTTCTTGCTCACTGTAGAACTGATGAGTGTTTTTTTTTTATCTCTTTCCCATTTTTTCTTGACAGCCAAATGGAAGATTAGTTTAGCAACATTTCCATCAATGACAAGAATACAACACTGAATCCACAATTCACATGGAATAAATTGTAAATAAAAAGTTACTAACTCACCTTTTGACTCTGATTTTTGCTCATCCCCTTTCGGTGCTTCTTATTATTTGGGTAGAAATTCTCATAATCTACAAATAAGAGACCCATAAAAACACACATGCACATGCATGTATGCATTACATATATATCTCATTGGATATGTAACAGAAAAGTCCATTTGTGCTCATATTTATATAATAAAGCAAAACGGTTTTCAAAAATACGTAAAATGTATCAGAGATACATTTTGATTGAACGGCTAAGATGAATCCTAAATTTATATTAATGGTTTAGATCAACGATACTTCCCGCCCAAAAAATTTCTCTCCCAAGCTTCCCATCTACCCACGTTCTCCTCACATTTCCTATCTCTCTCTCTCTCTCTCTGTTCTCACCCACGTCTCCTCCCCATTCCCTTTTTATCTCTCTCTGCCTCTCTGTTCTTCTTCTTTCCTACCCTCCATCTTTGCTCACTCTCGAAACTGCTCTCCAGTCCTCGATTATTGCCGCTTGAATTCGTCTCGCAAGGTAAGATTCTCTCTGTCGGGCTATGTCTGTTTTTGAATCGAACCCTCCCTCTTCGCTCGCTCCTGACCCTTCTAACTCGGCTTGCAAGGTAAATCAACATAATCAAACAGGTTATTTTAGGGTTTTGTTTACGGGTTATATATTTGTAATTTCTACCAAATCTGTTCATGTTGTGGTTATCTTCCTCATAGAATGCTCTATTCTAAGCATAAATCGGGGTCTCTTACTCTACTGCAGCCAAGACAACAATACAAGTTGAAAATCTTTCTTTGTTAAGTCGACAGCTCCGAGGTGAAGGAGATTCCAAGATTCAAAGTGAAGAACCCTAATCGTGAGTGAACTAAAACCTTAATTTCACTTAATTTTTAAGAATCCTTAACTACTACTAAATGTTTGATTGCTAATGAATAGAGTTTATTGATTCTAATTTCATGATTGGTATATATCAGCTCTCAAATTATATTCTTATATTCTTATTTTTTGAATCCATAATGGAGGTTATCACTTGGCTGGTGATGTTTTTGAGTTTGTTTCATGGTTGCTCATGGTTGTTCTGATTCAAAAAATAGTATAATGATTTTGTTTTTGATAGATTGGGGTAAATAGTATAATGATTTCTTAATGGTAATGTTTTATTTTTTTATTTTTTTATTTTTTTTTCCAGTTAAATTCTCAACCTTAGAACTTTCTTTGCTTTTTTAGAAAATTTGTGTTAGAATGTTTGGTGCCACTTCTGCCAATAACTTATCAGATTTTGCTTAATTCTGTTGTATGTGTATTTTTTATTTTTATCTATTTATTTATTTTTGCTCTAATTTGTTTCCACATTATGTCATTTAGTTTTCACTACTCATGGATTGCAATGTGCGACATGGAAATTGCTCTCATTGTTGTTATTATTATTGTTTTATTTCGTTTCAGGTGTCGTCTTTCAATCGCAATCTGAATTCTGCAAAGTTTCAATCAAGCATTTTTGGTACTGTTGTTCCTGGCAAGCCATCTTCCTTACAGTTGAGTAATCTATTGTTTCCTCTTTGTGCAGTTGAGTAGTGTTTGCTTACATTGTTATAAACACAGAATTATTTGGTCCAAACCATACAGAAAATGTATTGCTAGGAGTATGCAGCCTATCAAAGCAACTGCAATGCCTCCTACAGTTGTTCTTCAACCAACATCTCGTACTATTCTTTGTTTCAGTTGTTTATTGACTATGTATGTAATTTATTTTCCTTCGATAAAAATTTGACCTTGTAATTAATTGTTGGTGTATGATCCATAGCATCCTAGCTAGATTAAAAGTTATTTTAACTAACAAAAATGAACTCACTCAAATTGCTTACTTTTTCAGGTTTTGGTCGGATTTGACGATTGGTATTACGGATAGCAACATCTAGGGATGACATGAATGTTGTGGCTGTCAATGATCCCTTTGTTGATGCATGGAAAGAAGTTGTGCTTTGCTTCTATTTTCTTTGGGTTCCTCCCCAGACATCTTGAATTGTTTTACACGTAATGTATTTTCAATAGTAACATAATCTCCTTCCAGTTGTTGGGCTGTAAGCTGAACTTAGCAGTTATTGGCAAGCTCAAGTTGCTAAAAGATAATTGTAGTTCATTTGATGACCCAAGTTTGAATCTGAATTGTACACGCTGTTCTTGGTGTATGATCCCAAGCATCCTTGCTAGATTAAGAAGTTTTTTTGAAGGATGAACGATGAGAAATTGTTTGAGGATGTTTTTTGGGTTCATTAAATCATTTGGAATTTTAAAGTTTTTTTGAAGGATAAGGATGAGAAGTTGTTTGGGTAGACATAACTAATTAAGTTAAGAAACACAAATCTAATCAATGGTATCATCTCTCTCTTATTTTGGTTTCCATGGATGGGTGTTTTCTATAGGTTTATTTTCTCTAGTTTATCTTTATTTGGGGTTTTATGAAATGGTTCTTTTAATGCCTTTGGTTCATTTCTGGGCAACATTTACTTTCGGTGCAATGTTTGGTTGCTGAGAATTTAAAGAAAAAAAATGGAAAAACAAATAGGGAAAGCAAACAAGTTATTGCCACCAATTTAGGTTTTGGGTAACAATAGAAAGAATTTAATCACCGAAATTCATAGTGATAAAGGCATTAAAAGTTTGTATTCGTAGCTAAGCTATAATGTGGTTGCGTGTGCTTCAGTTTATTATAGTAAATAAATTATTAAATGTTATTAGTTGAAGTTTCTAGCATATTTTTGTTGTTTTATTTTATTTTTTTAAAATTTTTCCCTTCAACTTTTTTTGTTTAACTGTTTCTTAAATTCTTCTTTCCTTTTTTTGGTTTATTTATCTGTTTGCTAACCACATGTTTCGTTGTTTCAAAGTAAGGTATTCGTGTATATTTGTGTATGAGAAATGTCCCATCCCAAATTTTTCTTAGGCGAATGATTAAAGGTAACCATAGAGGAGAAATTCTCTTAGGTGACCATAGAGGAGATATTATATAATTTTTTCTTCCCTTTCATTATTTTTTGAAAACCAAACAAAACCAAAAGTAATTGTTACTAACAAGTTGTGATGAAATGTATATATCCATCGTTACTATTAGGTTGTTACTGCCAATGATGTCATGATAATGCTAGCTGTTTGGTAGACCCAACTTAATGATGGCCGCACATGAGATTGCACAAGACCACTTCGATTATGAGTTGGGGGATGCGAACATAGTAGCTTTCTTTGTACTATCTTGATTCAAATATCCCAACAACAAATTAGTTGCGGAGAAATTGTGTTGCAAGTTTGTTGACAATGATTGAGGCAAGTTTCATTAAAGAGCTGCAATCAGTGATGATTGTTGTGAATTTATAGTAGATTACTGCCTTCAACAAAGTTGAAACTTTTATTGTTGTTTTTTAATAATTTTTGGTGGTATTAATATATTGAGAGCCATGAATTAGTAACCCAACTGTTAATGCAACCTGTGCGATTGTTCCGAAACCATGGGTCTTCAATTAATGCCTATGTTTGGTTATATTTGGGTGGGAGTGGGCTACCAAAGGAAAAGTTCTTGCAACTTTTTTCTTTCTCTCTCTCTGCGCTCAAAAAAATTGTGCACAATTTTAGTTTGGGTATCATTTTAGTTTTCCCTTATTTTGAAGTTGTCCCCTAGCAAGAATGCTTTTATTTTTAATTTTTGTGTTGATATGAAGTTTACACTTTAGAGTCATAAAGTTTGTTAATAAAACCAAAATGTTTATGATCAGGTTACTTGCCTTACTTTAAATAGCTGATTAGGAAATGTTTATTTTTAAAATATACAATTAAACATATTTTCAAGTTTTTAAAAATATATATATATATCTTTTCAAAATTAATCAGACCTTGATTCATATTTTGACTTCAAATTTTTAGCAACAAATTGGATAAATTATATTTTAACCCAACAATTTTATATTCAATTACATTTTGATTGCATCATTATTTGCATCGTGCCCTTAGTCACGGGCATACGCTAGTTAATAAATAAATAAAATAGTGTGTGATATTTTGTTGTCCACGAGTTCTTGATTGTTATTATCACTGTCATAAAAAAAAATGTTAATTTTATTTTATATATATGGAATTCGATTATAGAGAATTGCACTCAAATGGCTTAAACAATCCGATCTAAAAGATTGGTGTGCTATATTCCGTTTTTCTTTTAATATATTGGACTAATTTGAGGACATAGTTAAAAATTAATTTTTGACTTTTAATCTATTTTGAATTATATTATCTCTTTATTATTTTATATTTTTTTTTAAAACGTCAAAAAAAACTAAAAAAATTAATTTTTAACTAACTTTTCAAAACAGTTGACTGTTACTTCTCAAAAAACAAAAGGTGTGTTGGATTTGAGAGGCAAAAATGGAAAATTGGGCAATATTTTAAACCAAGACTTAGAAAAACCGAATCTTCGCAATTCAAGTGAAATTTTATTAGACTAGTCATACTAAGATGGCAAGAAAACTTACTTCTGAGAGAGCTGCTTTCACCTCAATAATTACTTGATCCTGTTGGATGAGCAATGTGTGTAAACAATGTATAACGCAGCGGAATAAACAATTATGGTCATACCTTTCAAACAGAGTCTGAATTGAAAGATCTCGTGGGTAAATCACGTGCTTCCTGAATCTGGTCAATCAACCCAGCAATGGGGTGATATTCACTAATATCACCCACACAAACCACAATGCAAATGGCTTTGATCGTTATTTTTGGGAGAGAGTCAGTATATGGGAAAAACTCAAACATACGTTATTTTTTCACTTAATCACCCATATCCCATATATCAGATATATAATCTATTTATCTCATTTATCCATATTTGTTAAATGAGATAATATCTGATATCTATATCATCTATTCATATCATGATATGATAGATATATATCCTCAGTGGCTATCCAAATAGGTTTGAATTCAAATTCAAAATCCATTTGGATAAGCTTCAAAAGGTTCAAAAGGTCATGCCACATGGGCGCCCAATTTCTAACAATGTGATTAATAATTACAGAGCACGCACATACTAGCGAGGGGAGATCCATTTGCCAGAATCAAAGGTTCTTTTTATGAAAACCTCCCCGAACAATAGTCATTTTTTGAAAATTAATTATTTAATTTTTTTTATAAGAATACACATAAAAAAAATTAATTTTTTTATTAACAAGTTTTTGACTTTTTAATTATTTTAACTAAGGTGGTATTTGATAAAGCTAAAAATTAAAAATTGAAGATTGAAAATTAGTATTAGAAACTGAATGTTGAATTTTTTAAGTTGAAAAGTTATTTGATAAAAATTTAAATATTGAACTAAAAATAAATTGTTTGATATATATATAAGATCAAATTTAAAATTCATTATTTTTAAATTGTATATTTCAATTTTTATATTGTGATGGTGGTAGTAGTGGTGGTGGTGGTGGTGATGGTATGGTGGTGATGGTAGTAGTAATGGTAGTGGTGATAATAACAGTAGCGTTGATGGTAGTGGCGGTAACATGGTGGTGGTGATAGTAGCAGTAGTGACAGTAACGGTAGCAGTAGTTGTACAATGATGGTAGTGCTTGTGGCAATAATGACAATGGTGATGAAAGTAGTGATAGTAGCAATGGTGATGGCGGCAGCAGTCGCATGGTAGTGGTAATGGTAGTGGTAGTGGTAGTAATGATGATGGTGATAGTGATAGCGGTGGCATGATGGTGGTAATTGTAGTGGTGGTGATAGCGGTGATAGCGGCGATAGCGGCATGGTGGTTGCGGCAGTGATAGTGGTGGCGGTAGTTGTAGCTATAGCTGTAGCAATGATGATGATAGTGGTGGTGGCATGGTTGTGGTAATAGCAGTAGTGATGGTGGTGATAGCAATGGCGGTGGCATGGTAGTAGATGTAGTGATGGTGATAGTGATAGCAATAGCGGTGGTGGTTAGTTTATAGGAAAATATTATAGACCTCAAATTTTCCACCAAATAAATGATCAAATGTCTCATATGGGTGTGGGATTTACAAAATTGTGGACTCCACATCTATGTGAGACATTTGGTCATTTATTTGGTAAAAAATTTAGTATGCCTAGCATTATCCTAGTTTGTAATAGTAGATATCGATAATTATGTTTAGTATTATAAATTCAATTAAATTAAGTAATTTTCATATGATTTAAAATTTTTTTAAATTTTAACTTACAAATTAAGGAGCACTTAATTTTTAAGTAATATCAATTAGGGTTATAAAACGAGTTTAATTAATTATTACTTAAAGTATTTAATTTTAAATGTTGAATCATATTATCAAATATTCCCTAATTCTCAAACTTATCCTTAATAAATAATAAATCGAATGGATCGACTCGTAAATCTTCATTACTTTTTCATCAATTAGCCTGACCCTAAAATGCCCTTGAAATAACTTTGGGGGGCCAGTGTCTTGCAAGCCTATCGGTGGATTGATCAGTCAGATTCTGCCCATGTGCACTCCCATCCATCTCCAATTAATCTGGTCCAACGCATATTGGATCACCGCATCTCTTGATGATCACAAAACCATCTCTTGACTCTGGTGATGAAAATAGCATATGTTCAAAGAGTCCAACCCTCAAATCACAGAGTGGGAATTTTTTTATCAGCCCACTTTGAACATAAACTTTATTACCAAGTCCCTCATTTTCATTCTCATTCATTTTAGTTTCAATAACATGACAGTGACTAAATTTTGAATATCATATGATGTATCACTCTGTTTATTTCAAGCGCATCAATACTTTGTTGGCATCCACCACAGGGAATGCACTGAAAATTCGTACTGCAAAAAGGAAGGCTCCTTCTGAGATCTAAAAGCAGAGGATAAAGTATTACACTTTCACCATCATTTGGTAGGGTATATGATTCCTCTCTCTCTTCCTTTGTTTTTGTGCCGTCAAAATGTTCTGTGTTTTGTGCCACAAAAAGATTGCTTTTGTGACTCATTAAAGAGTTGTCACAACCCCTCCCACCCAAAACAAATTTAAATTAGAAAAATGCTTGGTGCACTAATTAGTGCTCCCACTAATTAGGTGGTAGTGGGTCCCGCCATTAATGATGTGATGTTTTGGTCTTGGAGTTGTATTTTTTTTTATTTTTTTTTTACTTTTTTAATGCATTAGTGCTATTAGTGGTGATGTTTTTAGTGGGATGAATCATTGTTGTTTAAATTATACCAAAATTTTTCTTTCAGAATGATGTGATAATGATATACTAATAATTATGATTACAATGATTTTAAATGAAGGTAATGCAATAAGCCAATTGATCTACATAATAATTATGTACAATTTTTCTTTTGAAATAAATAAAAGAAAAAAAAATCTATGTAATAAAGAAGGATGGTTTTTGAATTTGCCTTACACACATTTGTCCTATTAGGATATTTGGACGGCTCAGATCTATTCAAATTATAAAATAGCAGCTGAGATATATTTTTCAAAAAATATTCTACATATACGTTTTTTATTTTCCCGCTTCTCTCTCTTACTTTTTCCTTTTTTCACCCATCCTTCTATAATCTCATGATCTCACCTTCCTCTCTCTTTTATTTTTATTTTTTTTATTTTCTCTCATTTTTATTTTTCTCTCTATTTGTTTTTTTTTTTCTCCTTTTTGTTCACTTATTTTACTGTGTGTAGTGGAGATTAAATTAATGAATTTTATAGTCCACAAATTAAATGAATTTGAACAATTAATTATTATTTTTAAATATATTGAATACCTGATAGATTTCATAAATTTAGACCTCATATGAATCTTCAACATAATAAAGCAGGATGATTTTTGAATTTGTCCTACACACATTTGTCCTACTAGGACATTTGTACGACTCAGATCTATTCAAATTATAAAATAACGACTGAGATATTTTTTTAAAAAAATATTCTAAATGTACATTTTCTATTTTTCCACTTCTCTCTCTTACATTTTCTTTTTCTCACTCATCCTTCCATGATCCCATAATCTCACATTCCTCTCTCTTTTCTTTTTATTTTTTTATTTCTCCTGTTTTTATTTTTTTCTCTATTTGTTTATTTTTTTTATTCTCTCCTTTTTGTTCAATATTTTACACATATTTCCATACAATGTATATATGTCTATAATACACCATGACATTACGGGCATACATACAATTTCCATACAATTATATAAGCAAAAGTAGTATTGTATGTATGCCTGTGGAAATTACATGTATGCTAGGCACATCTATCTATCTAGCTATATATTATATAAGCAAAAGCGAGTTTTCGCGAGGAGTTTTGTAAGAACTCCAAAATTTGTGATTTTATCAAATTAAAAACTAAATTTAAATAGTGTTGGGATTACAATTATATTCTAATTTTAATATTATTTACACCGTGCCTTCAAGTACGGGCATACGCTAGTCTATATAATAAAGCATGATGGTTTTTGAATGTGTCCCACACACATTTGTCTTACTAGGACATTTGAACGGCTCAGATCTGTTCAAACTACAAAACAACAACTGTGATGTATCCTACTTTTCTACTTTTCTCTCTTACTTTTTTCTTTTCTCACCCACCTTCCCATAATTCCATGAACAATTCCATGATCCCACCTTCTTCATTTTCTTTTTATTTTGTTGTTTTGTTTTCTTTCCTTTTTTATTTTTCTCCCTATTTATTTTTATTTTTTTATTCACTTATTTTTATTTATACTGTGCTTTCCGGCACAGTTATACACTGGTACTCATATAAGGCAAAATGTCTGCACAATTGATTACAAATTTCCCAATGACCTACAAATGCTAGCTCTGTCAAATTAAAGCTATTTCATAAGCAAAATATAACTTGTAACTAATATTCAAATGTATGCCATTATTAAAAAGAAAGCAACTTATAGGAGGAAAGTTCTATAAAATGCATTTTGCTTAAATTCCAAGCTATTTTAGAGGGGTTGACTTGGTAAATAAAACTTTTATATATATATATATATATATATATTACTGGGTGTAATAGCATTTTCAATAGTAGAAGCATTTAGAATATTTTAGATATTTTATCTAATCTCATCACAAAATAGAATTTCAACAAAATAAGTATCACTGTAGGCATTTTGGCTCTTCTCTGTTGACTAACTACATTTAGAGAGCCTCAAAAGCTAGACAAACTAATTTTAAGAGTGAAAAGTGCTGTTGGAATGCACAATATGCTAAGTGATTAGGCAAAACACAAAATATATTTTTATATATGTATTTAGTAGACATATATAATACCTATTAGGGTTGGAATTGCACTAGTATTCGAATTTAAATCTTATGTGTAGCTATTCTCATTAATCTTATTATCTTCCTCACAATGATAAAACAAAAGCTAATCATTCTTGATACTGATGTGATAATAACATGTCGTAAAGGAGTAAATGCTGATGAAAGGAACCACCTACCACATGTATATTGTTGAGTTATTCAAAAGATGAAAGAGTTTTCTTTGTCATTGTTGTTATTTATCATTTTGAGTTACACTAAATAAGGTGTTCCCAATTCATTTAAATGGTGATTAATCATCTTAGATATAGGCACAGCCTAGTTGCATGAATGTATATTGAGATTTTTGTTTTTTGAAATTTTTAACACATTATATAATTATCAAATGCGTTGAGAAAGAAAAAGAAAAGAAGAAAAAAAAAATTTGAAGTTCAAAAATAGAGAAGCATTATGTTTAATTTTTATTACATATAATGGAAATTTAACCCAAACTCCTCCATTGGATCCCTATTTGGTGAAAAAGACTGTTCAATTTATTTTGTTTTATAAACCTCCTAAGGAGAAAACACATAATTGAGTAAGGACAAAATAAAATATATTCTTTTTTCTTGGACAATATTGTCAGAGTAACATATTACTATCAAACAGAGTAACATGTTACTGTGAAACAAAGTAACATGTTACTGTTAAATAGAATAACATGTTACTGTTTACATCAATTTCGACGGCAATAATTTTTTTTTTTTTAGATTTTCATAGTCAACATAGATTTTATTTGATAGATCTTGATGAAAGGATTTTAAAAATACTAATTTTATTAAAAACCGACATCTACATTATAAGTTATATTATTTTAAAGTTTAAAATTTTGATAATAGTGATATGTGTTAGATTTTTCAAAAAAAAAAATTTATACTTATTCTTAATACATTAAAATTTTATTATGAAAGAATTTTGACCACATTCCAAAGATATAACTCCATCAAATTCCCAATTCTCCTGCTGGCCACCAATGGAATTTATTCTTGTAAAATGGTTATTAGAGTTTAAATGGGGCATCTATATACCACTTCTCCGAGAAAGGGAAAATAAGTAAGAGATTCTCTATTCTTAATTTTTCAATTTTTTTTCTTTTCTGAAAATTTACTCTTTATTATTGAAGTATATCTCTAAATTTATATGATTTTAAGATTCTCATATGATCTAAAAATTAAAATGTATTGAGACAGATAGACTAAAGATTTTGGAAGTAGAGATTTTGGAAATAGAAAATCATTAGTCTCCGAAAAATATTGAAGTTAGGTCCTACATATTTACAACATCCACATGCAATTCGCTTTCATTGCCACCTTATATAACCATAGAAGAGGCTCATTACACCAAGTCTCTATCCTCTATCCCCCAACAAAAATGTCAATAATGTTTACTTAATCAAACAACCCTTAAAATATTAAGCCAAAAACACCACAACTGATCACCCACACACTTCTTCTCTTCACGTATCACTCCTCTCACATCTCTTTCTCTCTCTCTCACACAACAAGAAAATGGGGTCATCAACACGTCAATATCAATTGGGCAATCAAAATCAGACACTTCTTATGATGCTTGTTCTATTCTTATCATTTTTTGTTCCATTGAATGCCAATTTTTCAAGGAAGCTTGATGAAACATTATTAGTGCCAGAGTCACCCAATTCAGATATGAAGTGCACTCTCTGTTCATGTGCAAATCCGTGTGACCATCAACTCCCACCACCACCGCCGTCGCCTCCACCACCACCAAATTTTCAGATCTCACAGCCACCACCGCCAAGGTTCATTTACTTTACGGGTCCACCACCACCAAGGTTCTATTACTTTTCGGGTCAACCCGGGAATTTGTATCCGGCCGATCCATATGGTATGGATATCTACTCCGGAGCAGGATGGAATGTTGTAAGTTTGATAGTTTTGTTTGGATGTGGATTGTTACTGTTGTTGGCTTTTTTGTCACTCTAATGTAATTCTATTCCAAGTTTTTGTTTTTGTTTTTTTAGTCCACGTTTAAATTATAGATTTTGATAGAAATTTTAAAAAAAAAAAAAATGAAGAAATAATTTACCTTATATTTCATTTACATTTTTCTCATTTTTTTCCTTTTTCTATCTAAATTCTTAATCCAAAAACAGCATTAATCCAATCTAACAAGAATCTAAAAAATGTACTTTGATCATTGCTATCTTACATTCCAATTTTAATCTTTTGATCCCAATATCCTTATTTTCTTCTTTTTCAATACTCATAGCCACAAGATGTGGAAGAATTTTGAAATATTGAAATCTTGAGACATAATCTTGTGTTTGGAAATGTATTGGGAATATTGGGACAAAATTTTAGAACAAAAGTAGGAATAGCAATGAAGTAGAGTAGGATTGGACTTGTGGTGTTCTATTCCTACACCATTCCTAGTTGGGGCAATACCACTGGCCTTGGCTCATTATTAGGATCCTTAAGGCATCTCCAATGGAGTTGCTGAGCACACTACACACATTTATACAAGTATACACACACCAAACCTTTGGCAATAAGTTAATATACCTAAAAAATCAAAAATTTAATTATATTCTCTTTATTTGTTTGCACGTTTTTTTTTTTAATTTATAAAAAGCTAAAAAATACTAAAAAAACCGACTTCCCAAATAAACGCTAAAGGCTACACTTTTTATTTTCTTTTGATAAAAAGACTACACACGTACTTAACACACGTTAACATTTTCATTAAAGTACCGAGTCCCTCGCTAAATTAACAAAATTTAAATACAAAATCGAGTCTCACTTAATCTTATATGTACATTTTAACACACTAAGCCTGTTGTGAAGATGATAAATTGCAATATTCAGTCCTTGAAATGGCAGTTCAAAGAGATTGCAATATTCACACACACACACAAGCCTCTTATGAAGATGGATACCATTCCTGTGAACAAGGTTGGGTTCAAACACCAAAACATTTCTCCTGTCAAGTTAGTTTGCTCTGGACAACACAAATTTGTGACATGAAAGATTCATCAATGTGACATATTTCTTGTTTGAAATTCTTCATAAATTTATTGTTTGTAGGCCATTTTCTTATAAAAACATACACCACCAAAATCAGAAAAGTGGGAGAAGGGGAACAAAAGATGATGGAAAATCTGAAATTTTTATTTTATTTATTTCAATTATTCAAATATAACTTATGATGTCATTAAAATGTAATTTTATATAAGCCTCCAATAAGATGTACCAAAAAATCCCAATACAAATAGTACGAAAACCAACAATAGGATTCACCACATTCAATTTGAAGTAATTTCAGAGCCTAACTATGTTTTTCATAGAACAATTTCTAGACAATAAAATTAAAAGAGTACGTTCATGCAATACCCTCATCTAATGCTTTGATTGTTTTACGACGCCACATTGCAGCTTCAGGATTGAATCTCAGTTCCCACGTAGGCCAGTATCGCAAATCCTGCTTCAATGTTAGTACTTGAGGTTTCCCATTCAAGTGAACTATCCTTACACGAATGAACTCCCCGTCCTCTATTTCCTGTTAATCAGAGCATAATAATTTATGATCCAACCATATAATATTTCTTTTACATAAACATAACATGTAGTTGAAAACTAACTCTAGGAAAATGAACTTTAAATGCATAGCCATATGTCTTATTATGAACATAAAATTGAAAATTAGATAAGGTAGTTCATGTGACTCATAAAATGAACCCATATATATATATATATACTAGGCAGCCTTTCATGCTGATCAAAAAAAATATATATACTAGGCAGGGAGGCCATGGCCTTCCATGGTTTGTGTGTATGTGGTACTCACCCTAATGGACTTTCAAGATAGAATAGGGTTTGAGTTGGAAGTAGAGAGAGTTCGAATTGAAAATAGCAAGTTCACAAGGTAAAGTTTGAATTGGAAGTCCAGAGTATACAAAAGAAAAACAAAATAATAGAATTCACAAGTTTACAATAGCTTTGTTAGTTTGGCCAAATGATGCCTTTGGCCTTCAAATGTTCAGTTAATAGTCTAGATATATAAATATCAACAATCCAATGGTGTGGAAACTATCTAAATTCTTCCATTATAACCAAATGATTGCCTATTATATTTACAGATGTTTAAGGCTTTAATTAATAGTCTAGATATGTATAAATATCAATGATCTAGTAATATCTTCCACCACCTTATGATGAAAAAATTCCATAATTATCTACCTAATTATAGGGATTTCTACAAAATTTTACATAAATCTAAAAATCGAATTTGTAACTCAAATATTTGATAAAATTACCAAGTTGTGACATTATTTCCCGCCTAAAATGACCACATCTTTAACACACATTCTTTTTGAAGGCTTTGGATCTTCTCTTCGAATTGATGTAAGAGTTTCGCTAACTCTTAACTTGTCAATTTCAAGTAGTCCATCTATTTTACATGGTATTTTTAACACATCATTGGAGTTCCTAGTGATTCCAAACCTTTAAAATATCCAAATTCAACCTTTTAAATCTCCAATTTCAAGATGTATTAGTAGTATAATTTTCTCTCAATAAATGCAAATTATAAAGATGGCATTTTTAAGCAAGAGACTAAATTATTTACGATTGACCCATATAAACACTAGCTTTATAGATAGTCAGTAAAGAGATGACACATAAGCAAAAGAGTGGACTCTATGATTTCTTCTTCTTCTTCCCTTAATCCCACTGTCCACTACGTTGGGATTGATCTCTCATATTAGTTAGTCATTATGGCCGAATACCAATCCAAAAATATATATTTTTTTTTTTCTATGAAGCATAAGTACTTCAAAAAACATGCCGTACTTGTATCAGGTACTTATGGCGTATGGTACCTTGTATGGTACTTCTGCACACGTGGGTACACAAAACACGTACCTAAATTTTTCTTTCTTAATTTTTGGCGTACCTAGACGTACCTAGTATATACTCAAGCCGTACCGTAACTCAGTTGAAACACTATTTTCTTCTACTACGGAGATAAAAAAAATCTTTTCACTAGACTTCTTTTTTATTTTTTGTTTTATGCTTAGTATGATTTTAAAATTAAATTATGGTTTGTAAGTTATTTAATATATTGACATTTAATTTTGATTTATACTTTTACTTTTGGCAATAAATATTAATTGTAGGTTGGACCTTAACAAATTAAACCATTTACTTAATTTTTGCATTACTCTAAATTAAAAATAAATATTTTTTTACAAGCGTACGGAGCCTACCGGTACCCTATTTTTTTTTAATTTTACCGTATCGACATATCCGTATCATACCAATACCTGTACCCGTACCCGTACCCATGCTTCATAGTATTTTTTGTAAGTAGGTTGAGGAAAGATTAAAAACAAAGGACAACAATGAGTTGCTTGGAGTTTTTGGTGATTCAACATCACATTGTTGTCCTCGAACCCCCTACTACCATCGATGGACACTTGGACTTCATAATTTTCTGAGACTTTTCCTTTTGAATGATCAACATGGAATTAATATGCCGAATGACCGAGGAATGGAGGGGCATATTTTAGAAGATTTAATTTTAATTTCTACATTTTGATTTTAAATTTGTCAAAGAAGAAGAAGAAGAAGAAGAAGAAATGATAAAAAAAAGTTCAGAATTCTAAAAGTTTGGGAATAACAAATGCCTTCAAATAATAATATAATAGGTTTGAGAAAACTTCAAAACAAACTTTGACATATTTTTCCTTGTATTTTAATTACATTTTTTTAGTACATTAAAAGAAAATTATAAATATATGCAAGAAAGATCCTCAAAACAAATATAAAAAGAAAAAATTCACATGTAATAAGGGAATCAAACCTTTTTTGAAAAAAGGAAAATCCTATAATTCATAGAGCCTCTAGATATAGAAGTCTCGCCCGTTTGGACCAAGCCCTACAATAAGCCCACAATTTTGTTGTACGAGCCCACAGCCTAGCCCAACCCATTACATCGTACGCAATAACAACAAATCTAAATCAAGTTATTCGAGCATAGATATATGGAAAATGCTACCATATGCACCCTACTACAAATTGTGTAATCTTACTACAAATTGACATAACAAAAAATATTGTAACCAAGCCATAAACTTTTACATCATGCATAAACAAATTGGCATCATAAAAAATGTCCTAAATAAGCCAAAAACTTTTACATCATTAACCACAAAATTTTAGACATTTTGTTATGCCAATTTGTAGCAAGGTTCCATATTTTGTTACTGATGTTAGTATGTTACACAATTTTATGGTAAAATCATATTTTTGTAATAGGGTGCACCCCTTTAGGGATAGATATATAGCTACTAGGGTTAAATGCCTGTGCCTTGCACAGGTTACAGGTACTATTGTGATAAATTTAAGTTTAAGAAATACAAACATCCTAAAAGAGTATAGAAATTAAAAATAAAAAATAAAAAACGGAGCTTTTTATTTTTGTCTTCATTTATTTTTTATTTTTTAAGATTTTAATTAAAAATCTATTTATTTTGATGCACCTAATATAAATATACTTAAAATTTTAATATTTATGAGAAGTCTGAAAAAATTTCACTAAAAAACAAAAAATATGAAAAGGTGCTTATTTTTTCTTTTTTTTGTTTTTATTTTTAGTAAGCTTTTTTCTTTCAAATTTCTTCACATTTTTTTTTAAAGTATTTTTTAGATGCGTCTAGAGTGTATAAAAAAAACACCAAATACAAAACTCACGAAAAACAAAAACTAAAAATAATTTTACCGTTTGAAAACCAAACAATGTTTATGGTCATTTACTCTAATGTTTTCATTGGTTCAGTAGGATAAAAGGATCATATCTTCAAAATATTCATTCTCATATTTGGTTAATTAAAAAATTATGGAGATGCATCGTAAAAAAAAAATCATCATTTACCATTATAAAATAATTATCATTCCAAAGAAAATTAAGAAATGACCATTCTATTTCATTCAATCTTTTTTGAGTGAACCAAACATTGCTTTAGATTATTCTCTCACAGAACTAAATGATATAAAAGATTTAGTTATACGACAGGAATTTTGAATTGTAACGCTCTATTTGTTAGGGTGGAAAAACATTTTTCAAAAAATATTTTCCGCATTTCCTATCGTTTGGTCCAACAAAAAATGGAAATCAATAGAAACCATTATGGTCAATGGAAAACAAGCATATTTAGACAGAAAATATATTTTACTTTTAAAAAGTGAAACGTTTTTCAAACCAAAGTTTTATCAGTGCCACCACATGACAACCACTACCATCACCTCCACCACCACTACAGCCTCCACCACTACCAACTCTACCTCATTACTCTACCACCACCACCACCACTGCTATCACCACCCCCAACACCTCCACGATACTGCCACCACTAGCACTAGCACTAATGCAACCATTAGTACATTAATTTCAAGAATGCAACCAAACATAAGTGTTTTCCATGAAAAAAAAAAATTCTAGAAAAAAAATTCTATTGAAAAAGTTTTTGAAAAAAAAAAATTCAAAATCTTTTTTTTTTCCATCGAAACAAATGGAACGGTATTATACAGTACAAGTTATATCATGTGATAAATAGATAAAATAAGTGTACACTATTGTATTATGTTTGCTTATGATGGAATAAAAATATGTGATTATTTTTTATTATTGGTGTATTACTATTGTGTTAATGACAATGTGGTAATTACTGTGAATGTAACATTTTCTTTTTTTAAATTTCTTTTTCAAGTTGTCAAATAATTTTTTTAAACTAACATGACAAATTAAAAATTAACACAACTTGTCATTATGAGGTAAATTGTAATTTTTAAATTGTAAGGTGGTGTTCAATAAAATTAAAAACTGAAAACTGAATGTTGAAAATTAAGTAATGAAAACTGAGTGCTAAATTTTTTAAATTGAAAATCTATTTGATTAAAAAAATAAGTGTTGAACTAAAACATATTGTTTAATATATACAAGATCAAATTTAAAATTTATTATTTTTAAATTGTAAGTTCTTATTTTTATAGTGTAACAACAGAGGCGACAATGACAATGGTGGTGGAAGTAAAGACAGTGGCTCTGGTGATGGTGAATGGATGTTGTAGTGGATGTAAAAAAGATAGCCATAATGATATAATGATGGTGGAGGTTATGATAATGGTGACAATAGTTGTGGAGGTGAAGGACAGTTGTAATAGTAGTAGAGAGATGATGGTAATGTACGGGGTGATTGTAGTGGCAGTGTGGTGGTAGTAGTAAAATAATGGTAGTACTAATACAATGATAACAATGGTGGAGGTGGTTGTGGTGGCAGTAATTGTAGTGGTGGTGGTGATGGTAGAAGTGGTGATGGCAGCTTTAACCATGTATCTCAACTAGGGCTAGGCAGCGGGTTATCCGACCCGCACAAACCGCCCTAGCCGAACCGACCCACACACATGTGGGTGGTTTCGCAAACATAATAGGGTTGGGTGCGTTTAGAATATAACAATTATTCGGGTTGCAAGCGGGTTGCGGGTTTGACCCTTACCAGTCACAACCCGCCCACACTTAGAATAAATTTTTTTAGAAAATACCTAGACCGTTCTTCTATGATCTATATCCTAGATATTTTTGGTTGTGCTGCCCAAACAAGCCAAACCCTAATCCTAATCCCTAGCTCTCCTCTCACTCATTTCCTTCCATCTCTCTCGTTCTTCCATCTTCTCTCACTCACCGATCGACCTCCACTCTATCTCTCCAGCAACTCTCACTGATCGACCGATCCACCTTCACAAGATCCTGATCCACTAATCAACTAATCCACCTTTGCAAAATCCACCTTCGCAAGATCTTCTCTCACTCTCTCTTCTCTCTTCCCCAATCGACCTTCGCAAGATCAACTCTGTCTCTCCGGCAACTCTCAGCTAAGCATCTCTCTGTCTCCGTCTTTCTCTCTCTCCCTGCAAGATGCACCTTCGCAAGATCTACTATTGTTTTTTAGGCAACAGTGGGTGTTTGATGATGATATCTGTTCATCTTTGAATCTGTTGTTGATATCTATGTTTGATGATGATATTAATCCTTGTTTGATTAATTGAATCTGTTATTGATATCTGTGTTTGATGATGATATTAATCCTTGTTTGATTAATTGAATTTGTTATTGAATTTTTTACAAATTCTGTTTAATTGAATCTAAAATTGAATTTGTTGATGTTCTTCATACACTCGTACAGAACATTGTTTGATTAATTGAATCTGTTGTTGAATTTTAATTTAATTTGAAATTGAATTTGTTAGATTGTTAGATTAATTGAAATTGAATCTGAAATTGAATGTTACAAAACATTGTTTGATTAATTGAATCTGTTCTTCATAAACTGTTAAAGAAAAAAGTTCAAACCACAAACCGCTCGCAACCGCCCGCACATCCGCAAACCCTAACCGCACAAACCGCAAACCGCACTGCGGGGGTTACAAGTTGACTTTTTCCCAAACCGCATGGAAACCGAACCACAAACCGCACAAATCCGATCCGTGACCACCCCTAATGTCAACACACGTACAAAATTATTTATAAATTCAGTCAAAATTAAGTAAGTTTTATATCACTTAAATTTTTGTTGACTTTTAGCCTATATTTTAAAGGGGGAATTAAATCCAAGTGGGACAGAAATTTTTTTTTTTACACAAACATGGAAGGGTGCAAGGGTTGCACCTTCACAGCTTTTCACTTGCACCTCATCACAGTATCACTTGCACCCACAAGTTTTGTAATTTTTTTTCTCCGTCCCACTGTGTTGTAATTCCCCCTATTTTAAAAAGCTACTTAAAATTTTAATTATCAAATGAGTTTAATTCATTTTCACTTAATGCATTCAATTTTAACTAAATTAAGTTATCTAACACCAAGTGTCAATTTTTTATCTATCTATACTATTATGTGAAGGTTAGACTTCCCTTGGTTGATTTTCCTCAGCCCCATGTCCCTCATTTTTTTTAAATAAAAAAAAATTAAAAAAATAGATAAATAGGAGTGAGACTCAAATCTTAAATCTTAAATGTTACAGAAGACACTTACCACTTGGCTAATACACAATATATAGTACGTATTTTGTTCTATTTTTACTTATTTGATTTGTACACGTATCGCGTGTGCCGACCGTTAGTATTCCATAAAACTAACAGAAGATAATTTCAATAAACAAACAAAGAAAAAAATAATAGGACAAAATCAGGCCTAATTAAAAAAATGCATATGCAAAAATACTATTAAAATTTCATTGAACTTCATAAGTGAAGGCCGGCATTTGATGAAAACAAAGGGCCAAAATCAACAAAAACAACAAAAAGCAAGCAATGGCACATTTTCCTAAATGAAGGTCTCTTATATTATAGTATAGATATAGGTATATATAATCAAGCAAAAGAAGCAAGAATCAGAAATTTTGAGTCATTATTAAAATAATCATACAACACTATCAAATGAAAATAAATTCAATCTGCTAAAATCACAAAAATAAAACCAGACAATAAAGTTCAAACAAAAAAAAAACCACCACCACAACACAACCCATTTTCATAACAGCTAAGAATGTGTGCTAGCTTGGTTAAGATGACCTAGCGGTTGAAATGTTTCACTTGGAAATCTATCAGCTGCTTGGTTTTATCAATGCATATGCTACAAGATATACAAGGCCTGTTAGGCTCAAGCATCAAGTATACATTTACTACAGGCTCGAGAATAGTGAAACAAGGAACAGCCATAGAAGTCCAAATTCACAATTCACGTGCCTTAAAACTCTGAAACACCCCCAATATGTGTGCCTCAAGCAAGCAGACTTGCCTTGGAGGTGAGAATCATGGCCCAGGCAGAGTCATCATAAAATAGGAATCCAATAACCACCTTTGGAATGCTTTTCCATGGTCGTTAACTTGTTATTTATGTATAAGTGGGTTCAAATTTAATGAAATATTCATGCGTCTCATGCATATCTGTTTTACATGGACTCTTCTACTTCTCCCAAAGTACTTGTATTATATCCACTTGACATGACAAGGTAAGGTTGTGGGATGTGTGTCTGACACACATCCAATTTAGACACTTAGACCCTCCAATTTCTTTACAATGTTTGAAGAACATTGTTGTCAAATCGGGATACGAATCGTGTGTCATTTTTTAATTTTTTTTGAATCGCATATCGTGTTGTGTATCATAAGATACTTTAATACCTTCAGAAATAGGTAAAAAAAATAAATATAGTCATCAAAAACAAATATCTTATGAGAATAAAACACTAAACAATGTATAATTATGTCCATTGCAAAAGCAAAGTTCTTTAAATATACATACAGCAATACTTATTATCTTCACAAGGCAAAAATTAATAATGCAAGATTCTTAAACCATACAATAGATATGTCAAAAAGGTCAGAAAATAAACTAAAAAGTACCATTCTCATCTCAAAAATAACTTCCTTTTTTTTTATAAGTTAATGAAAATATTCGACTATATTAATTTACATAAAATAATTTGAATTCAAATTTGCTAAAGAAATTTAAGTATCTATGTAACATACGTATCGCATTATGTCGCCCATTGTATATGTATCGTAAGATACATTTAATTTAAGATGCGTATTGATGACAGTATCAATTTCCTTCTGAAAGGTGTCGAATCGTAAAATACGTATTGTGAATCATAACATATTGACAACACTGTTGAAGAATTATAAACTCCCATTTGCTAGTAGAGAAACATTTTTCTAGCCTGTAAAAATATATGTATTATTGATTATTGATTACAAGATAGTTCTGTTACAATTCCTATACAATCTATATATAGAAGAAAATGTGGTAGTAGGTGTAGTGGAGGTGATAGTGGGTTAGGTGAAGTGGAGTGTGTGGTGAAGTGGAGGTAGGTGAAGTGGAGTGTGTAGTAATACTGATGTATTATTATTGATTGTATTGTTACAAGATTGATTAATTACAATTCCTATACAATCTATATATAGAAGAAAATGTGGTAGTAGGTGTAGTGGAGGTGATAGTGGGTTAGGTGAAGTGGAGTGTGTAGTGGAGTAAGTGAAGGTAAAGATTGATTGATGTATTGATGTATTACAAGATTGATTGATTACAATTCCTATACAATCTATATATAGAAGAAAATGTGGTAGTAGGTGTAGTGGAGGAGATAGTGGGTTAGGTGAAGTGGAGTGTGTAGTGGAGTAAGTGAAGGTAAAGATTGATTGATGTATTGATGTATTACAAGATTGATTGATTACAATTCCTATACAATCTATATATAGAAGAAAATGTGGTAGTAGGTGTAGTGGAGGAGATAGTGGGTTAGGTGAAGTGGAGTGTGTAGTGGAGTAGAGGTAGGTGAAGTGGAGTGTGTAGTAATACTGATGTATTATTATTGATTGTATTGTTACAAGATTGATTAATTACAATTCCTATACAATCTATATATAGAAGAAAATGTGGTAGTAGGTGTAGTGGAGGAGATAGTGGGTTAGGTGAAGTGGAGTGTGTAGTGGAGTAAGTGAAGGTAAAGATTGATTGATGTATTGATGTATTACAAGATTGATTGAATTACAATTCCTATACAATCTATATATAGAAGAAAATGTGGTAGTAGGTGTAGTGGAGGAGATAGTGGGTTAGGTGAAGTGGAGTGTGTAGTGGAGTAAGTGAAGGTAAAGATTGATTGATGTATTGATGTATTACAAGATTGATTGAATTACAATTCCTATACAATCTATATATAGAAGAAAATGTGGTAGTAGGTGTAGTGGAGGAGATAGTGGGTTAGGTGAAGTGGAGTGTGTAGTGGAGTAAGTGAAGGTAAAGATTGATTGACTGATATTGAGGCTAATCAGTATACTCTGAAGTCATGCGTGGAAACCATGACGGCGGTCACAAATTTGTCGAACCGGCTGCAGAGAAGGATAAATGAGGTGCAGCAGTTAAATTCCCAACTGGCTCTGCTCCAACGCATGTATAAGGATGCGCGAGCAGAGATAAGCGTGCTAAGGGCAGAAAACAAGGAGTTGAAGCGGAAGGCCACCGTGATGTTCCGATTTGGAGGGCCGCCATATGCTGTAGTGGAGGAGCAGGGTGGAGTGAACGTGCTCGGTGGACTAGGAAGCACTGAGGCAACACCGTCAAGGGCCGCCCAGGACGGAGGCAAAAAGAAGAGACCGGCAGCAGAGTAGAGAAGAAAAATCCCACTGTTCCGATTTATGTTGGTTTGGTGTTGTGTTTTTTTTTGTTTTGTTTTTTTTTTGTTTTTTTTTTTTTTTTTTTTTTTTTTTTTTTTTTTTTTTTTTTTTTTTTTTTTTTTTTTTTATGGTGTAAAATGGTGATCGGGGTTGATCCCGAAGATGAATAAAAGATGGTTGGTGTGCAAAGCTATATGGGATGAATGGAATTTAAAAAAGATGAAAAATAATGTGAAAGCAAAATAAAGAAAGAAATAATAAGAAGAAAGTTGAAATCAAAACGGCAATGGTTTTTTTTTTTTTTTTTTTTTTTTTTTTTTTTTTTTTTTTTTGATAAAAATAAATAAAAATAATGAATGGAGAATGAAACGGAGGAGAGAGGGGACAAGTCACATGGGTGTCTTGATGTAAAGGAAATAAAAGAAAAAAATAAAGAAATTGAGTGGGTGACCAGTGCGTTGCAGAGACCACCACTCAGACTGCAACAAGATTCCACAAGTTGGGCAGAATGGGGAACAAGAGTGCATGGAGGATGGGATAATATAATAATAGTAATAAAAAAAAAATAAAAAGTGAGACCATCAATGAGAGAAACAGGGTGTGTATGTATGAATCATGCCTCGGTGGGAACCATTGAACGCCGAGGCCGACGACGAGATGGTGTCAAGGCCAAGTTTCTTGGGTGCCATGGAAACAGTCCTGTGAGGCACTCGCTGTCCGGAGTTGCAGAATTTGGTTATCCTCTCGGCATCTTCAGGCAAAGGCCAAAATCGGAGACACGGGCCTCGAAGGAAATGGTGATGTTATGGATATGTGGACAAGAATATTAATGGAATAAGGGTCAAGGCTAGCAGAAACAACAGGCACATCACCGCCGTCGATAACGCGAACACGATCAGCATAATCGAGGGCTGTTAGAACCGTCCCAACCACAGTTATCCCTGATGGCTGTGAGCTCGAAGGGTGAGGTGTCGGTGGCGAGCCACTGCTCGACCGTGAAGAGTTGCTGGGAGCAGGGCTTGTGGGGCCCAGTGAGTGGAGGTATGAAATCCCACGTGCAGCTCCAAGGGCAATGGAATTCAGATCTGCCTTGATCAATTTAGGAAGCGCCTCAGCCTCACTGTCGCTTCTGTTGTTGGTGGTGGTGGTTGGTTCGTTGATTTGGGTCGTATTGCTGGAGGAGGAAGTAGGGTTATAAGGCGGTGATGAAGCCATATTGGTCGACCTGCCAGTTTGCGGAGCAACCGAGTGAGCAGTAGCTGAACCGGATGACGAAGAATAAGGAACCAAAACTTGAACCGGCAAAGCCTTCAGTTTGAAAACAGAGTGAGCAGCGGATGGAAGGTATGTGGGTGAATAGTATGGAGAGAGAGAATTAGAAAATTTGGGTTTGTCCGGCGGACGGCCAAGGTGAGGCTGCCGTCCGCCGGTGAAGCGGAATCACTAAATTCTTTAACCTTGCTCTGATACCATGTAAAAATATATGTATTATTGATTATTGATTACAAGATAGTTCTGTTACAATTCCTATACAATCTATATATAGAAGAAAATGTGGTAGTAGGTGTAGTGGAGGTGATAGTGGGTTAGGTGAAGTGGAGTGTGTGGTGAAGTGGAGGTAGGTGAAGTGGAGTGTGTAGTGGAGTAGGTGAAGGTAAAGATGGGAAATTCTAACATAGCCTCTCACATAAATGAGAGATTTTATATTTTTCCTAATTCATATTTAATTTCAACTACATTTCTACATAATTTACAACATTATATTTAAGAATATTATATAATATCCAATATATATAAATGCCCACGACACGTCCCCATACTCGTACCCTAGTCATAAGATTTAGGTTTATGAACGTTTGATGCATAGAAAGGTACCCATACCTCAAACTTGTAACCAACTCCATGTAACAAAGTATTAGTGCATGATTATAAATTACAAGTGAGGCAATGCAGAAATATTTTTCAATTAAACTATAAAGAGAAATTGTAGTTTTAAGCATGCCTCGATAGATACGGGCAGACGTACCTTCGTCACATCAACAAAAGCATCTAAACTTGGAGTTGGTTTCCCATTAACTTCCACAATCCACTGAAGAGCGTACAGGCCATATCTATTTGCTGGACTCCCATGACACCATCTGGAAAATTTTATAACTTGTCATAAGTTTTAAGAATTATAAAAGGTAAATTCATTGGTTATAATTAACAAAGCTGATGCTGGTTATTTCAGAAGCAATTCCTAATTTCCTATGACTAGAAGTAGGAAGTCAACATTCTAATTCTCGCTACTGTCTCTAACTAAATAAAGCCTTAGCATTATTACAACAAAGACAAAAACCCTAACCTTGCCACATACACACCATGGCCTTCTTCAGGAAGAAATCCTAGAGCACGCACTGCTGGGTGAGGATCCTGGACAATACATCCACACCAATTCATAACTCGTGCCGTGCCATTCCCATCCCTCACATCTGTTCCAACAAGAAGTTCAATTTCAAGTCCCTGCCATACCATAAAGACCATTTATGAAGATGATTTTCTAAATAACTCTTCTATCTTTAATACAAGCAAATGGTAAATTGAACTTGGTACTCCCCGTGTCCCATTTTGTGTGGCATGACCATGCACACAGTTTAAAGGAAGTTTCTCTTTCTTTCTTTCTTTTTTTCTTTCCTTCTTTCTTTTTTTTTTTTTTTTTGGGAATAATAGGTTTACAAAGAAGCCTTTGTCACATTTGAATAACATTTTTTGGTTACTGAACTTGCATTCAAAATAAAGTTGAAGAGCAATATGAAAAAGTGAGGATAAAATTTTCAAACTTTGACATATAAGATAGAATGTAAGACATAAAATAGGACAGAGGGAGTTAACTAATATACCATTGTCAGATCCTCTTTACCAAATAATTCAAAATGAAATGAAAGGAAGGGGTAAAATGAAAACCAAATAGGGCAGAGATTGTTTGTGCACCTGACGAAAGATAGTCATGTTAAGCTTCCCATCATCTTCATGACATTGGTCCAATGCATGGCAAGCATCTTCAATATCACGAAAGCATGTGATTGGCTCTTTATTAATTGCCAAGACCATGTCACCTTGTTCTAATAGATTCTCAGCCTTCGATCCAGCCAAACAACCTTTAACACGTAAGACTTGACGTCTAATTGGATCTTTCTTAACAAGAGCCTACAAGAGTTACATAAACCATAAGTGATTGCAGAAAATGCAAAAATGGGCACATTATACCATATTTTCCAAGCAGCAGTGCTTCTAAATACAATCCAAACAAAATAGACAGTAAAAAGAGTGATGATAATGTGATGTTTCATGACATTTTTAGGGAGAAGATAAAAACATTTCCCTTTTTCCCCATTTTTTTTCATTTTTGCAGGGCAGGGAAAACGTCACTTCATAATACAGCAAAATAGACAGTAGATCCAAATCATATCTAGATGCTAAAACAAAAGGAACTGCAACCAGATTGAATGCATGAAATAGAAAAAAGAAATTCATATCAGGGAGTGTACCTGGATCCATTTGTCACTCAGTCCAAAACTACGTGCCTTGGAAAGCAAAGTTGGATAAAGTTCAACCTCTAAAATCCTGACAAGTGGCATTGGCCTTATGACACCATTTATGAGAAGCTTTGGTCCATTTGCACCAGATATTATTTTGTCAAGGACTTGGCTGATTGTGTAAATTGGAATGCCTCGGGCAAATTGATGATCTTCTGATGAACTACCACTATATTTCAGCTGTGATTGGGAATGGAAGAATCAAAACAAGTTTGCTTAACAAGGCAGCTCGCAAGAAAGAGTGAACAAGACAAACCTGTGTGGAAAAGCTTCCCCATATAGCCTGAACCCTTCCATGCTCATCCGTTAGCACACCCGAAAATGTACTACCAAAATCTGAAACCCAAATCAGATGATGCCAAGACAAACTTATCAAGAAGAACACCACAAGACAGCGGGACAATCAACATACGAAAAATTGATATCCATTTCAAGCCTTAAAATAACTCGTCAAGTTACCAGTATCAAGCTCAATGACTTCCATGTTGGTTGCTCTGTAGCGCGGACAATCAGCAGAGCCAATATTCAAAGCAGCACAAGGGTTGGTGACAACAGATTTCCTTGAAGTAGCTTGCAGGCTCCTACTTAATCCCACAAGACAGACGGCATCTCCACGACGCAGCAGAGGTTCTGTCACAACATGTATGATCTTTCTTCCCATTACCATTAACAGAACAGGGAGTCTCATTCATACAACGCAAGTGCATTAATTTTGATATCATGGAAATGCTTATCAATTTAATGCAAATTTACGTGGTAAAATGTAAAAATAATTACATTCTATTTTGGTAGAGACTATAAAGAGCACCATAGTGAGAGCATCAAGGAATGGTATTACACAGAGACCCCTTCTGGTGCACATTATTATCCGGCTTTTCAGGGTAGTCTCATGGCTTTGACTATCCTTGGTTTAAAATGTTCACGGAAAGCATGTGCTCTCCAAATATCCATCCACAGTTACGGTAAATTTTTGTTTCTTAGTTATGGGTTTCCACTTCATGCCCATTTTTAAATATATAATAATATAGGCACTCAAGCTAGGTATTCTTCTGGAATTCAATCGAAATATTCCATATTTTTTAACACAGATTGGTGAATCAACAAAGAAAAGTACACCTACCAGGTAGAAGTTCGGCAGCATGAACTGCCGAGGCACCATCAGCTCCCAGAGCAGAAGGGTCGTATGCAACAAGAGCATAATTATGGACAGGATGGAGGAAAATCACCTGCACAAGAAGTTAGTGGGTAGTGGCTAAATCACGATGGATCAAAACAGTCAGTCCTGAACAATGTTTAAAATTTTACCTCCCCAGGGATTTCAATTGGAAAGGCAGCAAAAGAGAGCATCACATCAGACACAGATATTGCAACTGTGTTTTTGTCAACAGCAACCAATCCCATGTTATGAGAATGATATATAATAACACCAGTTCCGAAAAAATGTTGCGAGTGCACACCATCAACCATGCATGATGGTGGTACATGAACCTGCAAGTTTTCACATCAGGTGAATTACTTCTCATAGGATTACTAATTTGAAAATGCTCATCCATCAAACCATTCTCAACCACACAGCAACTACTATAGCTATGGTAACAATAATTCAAAGGAAAAATAAAAATTAAAATTAAAAAAAATCATAAATTACAGTTCATGAAAACACAGACAGAACTCATACACAAATCTCAGAAGGACCATATGCTTGACGGCAGAAATGAAAGCAAAATTCAAATCTCACAGCAAAGTTTTAATATTTCATTTTGTTCTTTATACTGCGATCTCCTTCCATGTATGAAAACAGTACAAGTGGAAACATCAGCGGGTTCATAGTTTCTATCTCCCTCTCACATATACATTTTTTTTGATGAATAAATAAATTTGATTGAAAGAGCATCAAGATGATGGAAAATACAAGACTTAAAACTTAAAAAGTAATTACCAACTCCTTACCAAGAATGTCATCTAAGAAATCTAAAAAAACAAACAAATCCGGATCAAACTTCCATTCCAACCAACTATACAAGACTATGAGAAGGCGACTCTCAAGCCAAGAAACACTATGGTGAAGCTCTTGAAAAGTGCACCCATTACGCTCTAACCAAACTAACCACATCAAAGAAAGGGGCACCAAAGACCACGCATGCCGCTGCCGGTGACCCACCCGAGCGCCATGCTAGCTCCACAACATGTTCATCACCCTCCGTGGCTGAACCCAAACAATGCCAAAAAGAGAGCAAATAAGTCCCTCCAGCCAACTAGCCACAGGACAATGCAAAAACGAATAATCCACTGACTCCGCATCTACACAGCACATACAACATCGATTCACAAGAAAATTACCACGCCTTACCAAGTTATCAATCGTAAGATTCCGCCCTAACATGAAGAAAGCCACCTTTGAAGGAACCCCCGGTACCCAAATATTCCTCCAAGGAAAATCCCTCCTTACCTCCCCCACCAAACTCCGATAGTAGGACGAAACAAAAAAACACCCCTTAGCCCCCACAACATTCCACCCCAAGGCATCCTCCCCCACCCAAATCACACCCAACCCATACAAATAACCACATAATTCCAGCAATTGCTCAACCTCCCAATCTTGAACCGGCCACTACAAGTGAATATCCCAAACGACCACATCTCCACCCCCTAAGTAAGATGCCACAATAGCTTTTGGATCCCCAACAATGCCAAAAATCAAAGGATAACGATCCACCAACAAAACCTCACCACACCACCTATCTTTCCAAAAGTGCACCCTCATCCCATCACCCATCCAGAACCCCACCCTTTCCCGAAACTCCACTCTCCCCAACCAAATTCCTTTCCATAGACCACAACCATGAGCACCAGTCACATCCCCTGATCCCCAACCCCCTTTAGCCAGCCAATACTTACAAGCCACCACCCGTCGCCAAAGCCCCTTCGGCTCCTCAGCAAAGCGCCACAACCATTTACCTAACAAAGCTTGGTTAAAAACCACCAATCTCCGAACCCCCAACCCCCCAACCTCTTTTGGTTCACAAATTTGCCCCCAATCCACCAAATGGTATCTAAAATCATCTCCCCCACTACCCCACATAAATTCTCTTTAAAGTTTCTCCATTCGCCGCGCCACCAATACCGAAATAACATGCACATGAAGTACGTTGGAATACTACTCAACACACCCTTGATCAAAGTCAACCTGCCCCCTTTCGAAAGATATTGCCTCTTCCACCCAGCCAACCGACGCTAAAATCGCTCCACAACTCCTTTCCACACCCCTTTCGCCTTAAACGTGGCCCCCAACGGCAGGGCCAAGTAAGTTGCTGGCAAAGCCGACACCTGGCATCCCTACATCGTGGCTAGCACTAGAAGACTCCCCACCTTCCCTACCGAAATTAACTCCGATTTTCGCAAATTAACCTTAAGACCCGAAACCACCTCAAAGCATAACAAGACACATCTCAAATACCCTACTTGGTTCGCCACTACCCCATAAAAGATCAAAGCATCATCGGCATATAACAAATGGGAAACACAAATAGGCGTTTCCGAAGGAGGACCCACCAAAAACCTTCCATCAAACCTTCATGGGCAGTCCTATCCAACAATCTACTCAACGCCTCCATCATTAAAATGAACAAAAGTGGTGACAAAGGATACCCTTGACAAAGACCTTTGTATGTCGGAAAGAAACCTACCGGTATACCATTGACCAAAACAGACATTCTGACAATAGAAATACAAAAATGAATCCACCGATACCAAGTCTCACCGAAACCCATGCAGCCCATAACATACAACAAAAACTCTCACTGCACATTATCATACGACTTCTCAATATCCAGCTTACAAATCAAACTTCGTAAGTCTTGTCAAATCCAAGAATCCACACCCTCATTTGCCATCAGCACTGCATCCAAAATCTACCGACCCCCCCACAAAAACATTTTGAGACTCAGACACAACCCCCTGCAATACCCCACGAAGCCTATTCGCCAAACTTTAGCCAAAAGCTTATACACACTACCAAGTAAACTAATAGGCCTAAAGTCCCGAATATACTTCACCCCCCCTTTTTTAGGAATCAAAGCCAAAAAAGTTGCATTTAAGCTCTTCTCAAAGTGCCCACACACAAAGAAAGACTCCAAAGCGGCCATCGCATCCGTCTTAATCACATTCCAGCAGTGTTGAAAGAAAGCCATGGTAAAACCATCCTAACGTGGCACCTTGTCCCCACTCATCGCCCGCAAGGCCCCAAAAACCTCCTCTTCCAAGATGGTACGCTCCAAAGCCATTTTGTCCTCCACCGAGATCGTGTCAAAATGAACCCCATCCATCCCTGGCTGCCACTCCCTTGCTTGAGGCCGAAACAAATACTGATAGAAGGACACAATCCCCTCCTGAATCTCCTTCTCCATACCCAAATCCCGACCACCCACTCGCAACCTATTAATCTGATTCACTCGACAGTGAGCATTAGCCATCCGATGAAAAAACTTTGTATTCTGATCCTCTGCCTTCAACCACAAGCACCTGAATTTTTGCCAATAACTCACTTTCTCCATGCGAGAAATACAAACATAATCCTGTCTAGTTGCCTCCTTCCTCACCACATCATCAGCTGACAAACCCCCATAAGCCTCTAATTCGTCCAGGGAGTGAAGTAGAGCCACCACCTTTGCCTCCTGGCCCTCCAACTGACCAAACACCTCCTTATCCCACCTCTTCAAGTCCCCTTTTAACAATTTCAATTTCTTAGCCAACTTACAGCCGGGCGATCCGGTCACCACATAGTTAGTCCACCAACCTCGGACCACCTCCAAGAAACCATCGAATTGCAGCCACATATTCTCAAACCGAAAAGACGTTAGACCGCAGTGAGTCCCCCCATTGTCAAGTAGTAGAGGCCAATGATCCAACACTAGACGAGGCAAACGAGTCTGAATCACATCCACAAAATGTTCCTCCCAATCCCCTAAAAGTAGGGAACGATCAATCCGAGACAAACTTTGTCCATTCGACCACATGAAACTCCCCCCGTGAAGAGGTATATCAATCAACCTCATCTCGTCAATGAATGAGCAGAAAGCCCCCATCAAACTCAACACTTAGGTAGTCCCCACCTTCTCTATCGGCCACCTTACCATATTAAAATCACTCCCCACACACCATGGCGCCTACCATTGAAAAGCCACATTTTCTAACTCGGATAGGAACTCTCCCTAATCTAACTTCCGCACCGGGCCATACACCCCAGTAAACACCAATCGAAACTAATCCTCCACACACCGAAACAGGCAAGACACGGAAAAACCACCCACCTCCTCCTCTTCCTTCACAACCAACCTAGAGTCCCAACACAAAAGTATCCCACCTGTTGTGCCAATGGCTGGCAGATAGAGCCACTCCACAAATTTCTCCCTCCCTCCCTCCCCGCCCACCACCATCATCTTTGTTTCCTGCAAACACACCACATCCGCTCTTGCACTGCGCAAAACTGCTTTCACTGCCACCCTCTTGTCCCTATCATTCAGGTCTCGCACATTCCAAGATAAAAAGTTCAACTGCATTTCAACAAAAGTGGTCCCCCACAGGTTTGCCAACATCATTGTCACCTCATGTATCATATCATGAAAGGGAAATCAAAATAGCCAAATAGGTGTAGAAAAGAAAAGGTGTTGCACTTTTACAATAGAATTAAAGCAGATCCATGAGAAAAATGATAAGAGGATTACTTCTTCAAGAATACCTAATTTGTTTTGAATCCCAACTCTTCATCCGCTTAGTAACTAGTATGGTCACGACTCACAAGTGTCTTCTGAACTTAGCATTTACACATCCATCCTCAGTAATTTTCTATCCAAATCTTTTGCCTTCTATTTATATTATTCTTTTTTCCAATGACTCTTAATCCTGTCAAGTTTGATGCCATCCAGCAACAAACTACTTCTACTATTTCCATTACTAATAGTAATGAAATTAATAATAGTAATGATAAATAAACAAAAATAGCAAAAATAAACAAAAATTAATATAATAAATAGTCAAAAGACAACCAACAAAGACAGTATAATATGAATCCTCGACAAAATTACCTCAAACATCACAAGAGTAGGTTCTATAACACGCTCAGCTACTGAAGCATTAGCTGCTGTGACTGATACACCTTGATAATCTTCCAGGAAAGCATTTTCTGAGTTTGTCGAGTCCTCCAACTTTTCTTCTCTAGGCTCATGTAAGGAACAGTTAGCAATAACAATGCTATCAGCAGATGAATCCTGTTCTACTCGCCGTTTTTTGGTTCCAATATCAGAGTCATCACGAGAATGTAATCCCTCAGCAACATATTCAGAACTAGTTTCGATACTAGTGAAACCATCTGTTGAGTCTTGGTTGATATCATGATGCACATGCTCCATTAGACTAGCCTCACCAGCATCTGATGGAACTGTATGTTTTGCAAGAGCTTGTTTGGCCTTATTCATGCCAAGGGACAAGAATGGAGATTCAGGTGGCAAAGCAGGCTTTATTGTCCATAAACCAGTACTGTCATTGCGAGTGTAAATCTGAGGAGGTGCATACCATTCATGGCGATCAATTGTGACGAGGACAGACTGCAGCAAAAAGAGGTGAGATAAAAAAATTCTCTCAACTCACAAGCATAATGAAGAAATATATGTGCACACATGACAATAGTTACATAGATACATACGTATACCAATTTATACATTTGCATAGTTACATCTATGAATATATATACATATATATATATATGTCTATTATAGAGCAAGAGATAGATTTTAAAATAAATAAAAAAAACAAAACCATTTAAGACAGCTTGGCTGCACATATTCATGCTCATGAACACTCATCAATGATAATCAAGGATTTCTTGAGCCCAAAATGCATCTTTGAGATATCTACTCAGATTAGGGAGCTCAAAATGTTATGAAGAATAAGGCTCAGGCATGTCATTAGCTAAAGAAGACAGTGCAGACTAAAAAAGGCAAACTAGGCCAACATAATTTTTGGAGAGTTAACAAACCTAACGAACAAACACAAAGGTACCTTGAGAGACACAGCAGGGGAGGACACAAGCCTCAAAAATACCACTCCTGTATTTGGGCCACCTCTTCAAGGTTGGTCCAGACAGGCTTCAACATGGACAAGGTAAAACGATATAGCACATGGATCATAAAGAACTATCACCTCTAGGATTCGCTGGTAACAAATGCAAAAATGGGGGATAGTTTAGAATACTTGGGCTGAAGCCTTCCAACCATTGTGGTACTTTTACCACATACAGAAAGCCATGACTTGCTCCTTTCAATGGAGGTCCTTGGACGATAGTTAAAATTAAATAAAAGTGAATCCACACAAAACATGAATGCTAACTGAAGTAGACTTGGTATGCAAAGGAAGACAAAACTGTTTTCAGCTCAGTGATGCCCATTTGGTGCAAAATATCATATTGGAAGTCTTTTGATAGATTCTAACATGAACGTAAATAATAATTAATACCTTCCTTCGATGTCGATCTGTGTAGCTTATATATTCCAAAGGCACTCGAGCACCCCTAGCCAGCTTAGAAAGAACGGAAATCAGATCCTCAAGTTGTGATATTTCCTTACCTCCAAACTTTTTAATAATGGCATGCCGAGGAACTCCAGCTCTAAAAAGCATATATCTGAAATTGGTAAGTACACAACTATTTCCAATGAGAGATTGTAACAGAAAATTCAAGGTGATCTCTCTGCTCTAGATATCAAATGGTGACAACAGCCTCCCGTGTTGCCACAAATGACTTGTACTAAACACAGAAATTTAACCAATATATGCACAGCCAATGCAGTATGTAACAAGATTTGAATAAGAATAGAATTCAAGTATCAATCTAAATTCAAATGATAAGGATAGACATACCCTGGTTCTGAAACATATACAAGGCCACAGTGGAAACGAAAATTTCTCGCCTGACACCAAAAAAACAAGAGAAAACAAGTTAAGACATATTTACAACAATAAGCAGAGCAGGTTATCTTAACAGCAGGTAAGCTGCAACTAAAAAAACACTGGTATCCAACCGAAATTAAATAAAACATAATTATATTTTTTTTCCCTAGCATCAAATGAGAGAATATGAAATAACTAACATAGAATGATATGCCTGAATGTATTAGAAATGAGATCACCTTGAAAAACTGTGATGGAATCAAGAATACCCTTCCCACCAGGGTAGGGAAATCATGTGCACCAAAAGCTACAAATTTGTGCAGGTCATGTTGCCAAAATGCAATGGTGCTCCAATCATTCATTTATTGTAATGACAAATGATGAAAACATTACACAAATATGTGCCTAGTTTTATGAGCTTAGAAACCATAAAATAAATGCAGTAGAAAAAATTAAATAGAAGGGATGAAATATATCTCTTTGTAATAGAAGAAAATAGATGAATAGGTAACATTTTCATATTAACCGAATACCTGAAGTTATAAAAGCAATGATAAAGATAAAAATTCAGATAAGTGAAACACTTGTTAGCATACAAAAGCAACTTGAGGTTAAATCCTCAAATCATGGGCCTTCAAGTTTAATACCCAAGTCTTCAGGGCATGCTTAATTAAAGATCCACAATCAACCAAATACCAATTAGATTCATTTTTTGTAACTATATCAGGAGGCTTTATTATGCATGATGTACTTCCTCTGCAGAAATTTATAAATACAATTTAAAGTCTATATTCACTATTAAGTGTTTCAGCATGTTTCTACCAGTTTCCAGGTTTGACAACACCTATACATAGGTACAATGAAACAGGATTCAGACAGCAGGATGAATAGAAAGTTGGAAAGAAATCAAGTTTTAAGCACTCTCCCTCTCTCTGAGTCTCTCTTTCATATGCATTTTACGCATCCCATAATCTCCAATCCCTCTTTCTCTCTCTTCTATTCTCTCTTATCTCCATATAAGTCTTCATACTCATCTAGCATCTTGAAACTCTCAGACCACATTATTTTCAAGAATGGAATAAGATGGGATTATGAAACCTAAGAGAAACAGTCCTAGGACAAAAGATCACAGGACTAATAGTTGTGTGTTTGGATGAGTCAGGATAGGGGACTGGATAATACCCAATTAGTTCAGGGATACGATAAAGGCGTCTCAGAAGGGATTAACAACCAAATTGACAAAAAATGTTAATAACTCAATTACTTAACTCCAAATAGGTCCCACCTACACTGGACTTGCCAAAATACCCCAAGGAGAAGGGTGCATCGGTCATAATATGAAACATCCGGCGAGTGTAATAGGGCACTTTTTATAAGGTGGGGTCGCCAGCATAAACTCCTTTCAAATTTTAGTCTCATAGAAGTTTCCTCACTCAATTCCACCTTTTGTAGAATTTATAGCAGTTCCAAATTTTCAGGAGTATAGTTGCTTTTTCCTCCCTTAAACTCCCCATGTACATAGGACCATACAGGAGTGACATAAATAATGAGCAGTAAGATAAAAACGAAAGAAACTCTAAATGAAAAAATTTGTTAGAGTTTACTAGGTAACACAATTACGAATGAGAAAAAGAAATTTCCCTATAGTTCCTTGAGCTGTCTAGCAATAAACAATGAGTGAACCAATAATAAGTGATTATCTACATATATCTATACTATTATATTAAGTGAAGACTGTCCAAGCCTTTGCTTGCTTCTCTTTATGCCACGCGTCCCTCATTTTTCTACTTAAAATAAAAAATTAAAAAAAAATTGATAGATGAGAGAAGTGAGACTCAAACCTTGGACCTTGGGTCTAATGAAGAAGACTCACCACTTGAGTAGCACATAATATATAGTAAACATTTTGTTTTATTTTTACTTATTTGAATTGCACACGTATCACGTGTGACAATAGCTAGTAGAATATAAACCAAGCAATATTGGACAGATTTAGAGGTCATAACCTAGGGCAATGGCAAGTGTTATCCGCTCCCAGTGCTGTGCTGCAGGTTCAAGTCACGAGAATCAACCTTTCCACCCCCAAGAAAAAAAAAGTGCTGCCTACTTACTATCTCTTCCAAACACTAGCGTAAATGGGAAACTTATGCATTGGGTATGACCTTTAACATTGGAGAACAGGTTTTTGTCTTTATATCATTTATGAAAGATCATCAGTATAAAAATATGATGTGCACAAAACTTAGTACAAGGAACAAGTCAGCATTGTAAACATAAACATTGCGTAAGACTCGGGCATATATCTTTGGGCAAATTAATTTAGGTTTCAGGTAGAGCTAACTACTAAATCTTAGGACAAGACAACACAGTGAAATATCTAAATCTAATTTTCCTTCTTTTGAACTAAGGGTGAAATGAAACATGAGCGCCCACAAGGGCACTTACAGCCATTTTACAATACCTTTAAAACAAGAAAGCATAATGGAATTGTATTGTAGGGTATTTAAAGTGAACTAGGAATCTATTGCTCCTTCCATTCTAACAATTGCCCACTTAGTGAGCATCCAACAGAAAGTGAGCCGAAACCATACCCCAACATTTCCACACCCAACTTTGACTCCAATATCCCAACATCTTTGGCATAGGTACTTAATGTGTTTTCTTTGTGCATTCATTTAACACAGCTATGAGAAAATGCACACATATCATAATAAATAAAACTTCTACAAATAGAAGTATGTAACCAAGAAAGTCATGGACACTAAGCGGCAAGTTCCAACTGACCTGTTGATACGAAAGAGGGTGTATCACAGCACCACTTACTTCCAAGAAGTAGTCAGGAGTTATTAAGTGTAGATCTTGAACCTGAAAAGCATCAGCAGAACAGGTTAAACTTACACCACTACTGTATGAAAAGCAAAAAGGCACACAAAGACAGACAATACTCCTCAAAAGGACCTTGACTAAGAAGATTGATATCCACATCAAGAATGAAGTCAAGATTGGTGACACTGACACATAATACTGTGCATATTTTATTATGTCAGTCACTCATAAATGTTTTCCAGCACAAAATTATTCGTACTTCCAGCAACAAAAATTATATCTGTTATATGAGAGATTGATCACAAAGAACGTCGTTACAACAAAAAATAATAGAACAATATATAACTCATGGCACTACCCGAGATCCCTAAAAAATTAAGGGGGGGAAAAAAACAGATATTGAAGGGTGGAAACTCATGTCAAAATGAATAATATATACACAATATCAAAGCATCCCAATATTTTAATTGCCAATTCCTATCTTACGGAGAAACGAAAGTAACAAACAAACTGTGCACAAGGTTAAGAAAAAATTCAGAATACCACTTAATTGCTCCAGTCAAAATTCATAAGATCTTACTTGATCCTTTCTTGTAAGTCAAATACTCCACTCAAGAGTCCAAGAGGGAGTGCATTCAAAGTCCTCAAATGAACCCAACTCAAAACCAAGAACTCTTCATAGAACACGTGCCCAAAACAGTTCAATAAAGAAATCAGAAGAGAAACAATCACACAAGATCTAAATTAATCAGAAGAATGTAATATAGATAACAGAAATGAGTTACAATTATACCAACAAGTACAGCATTACGTGACAGAAATAAATCAACAGGCTAATATGTTAGCACCACAATGCAAAATCAACCAGCAGATTGAGATTCCATGAAAAGTTCCTTCAGATAGGTTAGACTTTAAAGCCTCCTTCGTTCCTCAGGAACCTGTAAACACCCTTCACAACTGCACTTGTAGTTTTCTGATCCAAAGGAATGCCTGTTATGATCTCTCTGGCCTTGTTACACTACTCAGAAAACCATTCAGTTTTCTACAGGCCAAATGAATTTATCTGAAAATTGGTTAACTGATGAACAATGATAGTCCATTCAGTTAACAGATTCAAAACACAGACACAACCTGAGATATAAGTTGGATACAGCTCAACCTTAACTGTAAATTTCTACGAGATTTAAAAATAAAAATAATAACAAGCACATTGTCAAACTGAGATACGAACCTTAAATAGCGATTATTTTTTCCCAAATCATGAATCGTAAAGGTTCAATCATAATTTTTAAAATACAAAGGAAAATATATATATATACATAGAAAAATACATTTGATGTGAAGTTTGTTATGTTCTCTTCCGTTTTGTGACTTATGCATCCCTGGCCTCCTTCGTTTTAGGACACACATTTTGTTCTTCAAAAAGCATTCAACATCAACACCATTGCTTTGTTTTTCTCCCAACATTTGTTAAAAAAATGATTTCTAATATCTTCAGAAACTTGATGTAAGATAAATTGATGTATATTATTGACTGATATTATGTTATATATATTACAATGATTCATGATTCCTATATATAGAAGAGGGTGAGTGTGTAGTAGGTAAGGAGTAGGTGAAGTGGAGGTGGTAGTGGTGTAGTGGGTTAGGTTTAGTGGAGTAGGTGAGGTGGTAGTGGTGTAGTGGGTTAGGTTTAGTGGAGTAGGTTTAAGTGGGTGAAGTAGGTGATAGGTTTTAACAGCCCCCGCGAACTCAAGGGGGATAGGAACTAGCCAACTTGAGTTTGGAGAGAGTAACAAAACAAGAAAATAGACGAATACATAAAAGAAAAGAGGATAGGAGACACGGTATGGTCGTGTCAGACCGATGGTGAAGACACTGTATGGTGGTGTCATAACGTTGTAGAGGACACTGGATGGTTGTGTCAGACCGATGTAGAAGACAGTTTATGGGGTCATGTCGGACCGTTGTAGCAGACAATGTTGTGATAGTTGTTGTGACAGTTTACGAAGTCTTGCTGGACCCTTGTAGAAACTAACCGAAATCAATGTCGGGACAGTTTACAGAGTCTTGTCGGACCAATGAAGGAGCTAGCCGGAATCAATGACGGGACAGTTTACAGAGTCTTGTCGGACCCTTGAAGGAGCTAACCGGAATCAATGTCGGGACAGTTTACAGAGTCTTGTCGGACCCTTGAAAAATACACTGTATGATGGTGTATATAGGCTGCCCAAATATATATATATATATATGGATATATATAGTGAGCCCTCAAAAGTCGCGCCCTCAAAAAGGCGCACCCACTTCATCAAAAGACGTGCCTGACAGAAAGCGTCGAGCCATCAAAAGGTGAGCCGGAGACGCGGCGAGGCACGTGAGCGACAGAGTGGCGTGTCGGCCTCGGCTATTTAACCAAGGTTGAGGCGGAGGCTGTGCAAACCAGTCTGAAATCGCCAAAAATCCTTTGAAAAAACTCTTCCGTTTCTGAGAAAGAGATTCTGGAACACTCTGTTGCCATTCTGTAACCAACCTTTCTCTGAATTGATGTGTGGAAAAAGAATTTTCCTTTTTTTTTTTTTGTCTTTTTGTGATTTTTTTACTTTTTTTGTCCTTTTGTGATTATTTAGCCAAAAATGAAAACCAAACACCACCTAAGAATGTAAATCATTTTTAGTGCAAAACCAAATCCCTTCATTGCTATTCCAAACAAAATTCAAATCTTTGAACCTAATTTTTTGGATGTAGCTTTGTCCTCTAGTTGTTGAGTTGTATAGCTGATTTGTGTTGAACCCATATTCAAATAGTTGTCGTTCAAACTTTATATTGGGAGGTCCTCCAAATGCAAAAAGTTCAAACAAAGCAGGAGTGTTTGTCCCAAACACCTCCTTCCAATTACAAAATACGTATTTTAACTGATCGTTGAGTCATTAGTGGAATGGCTGGGCCAAAATGTAACTGGATACATACGTTTCCAACTTAAGTTGTGTTGAAAGATTTTAATTAAGTTTTTAAAATTTTAACAAAATTCAGTAAAAATTTTGTTTTTTTTTTTTTTTTTTTTGTTGAAATAATAAGAATAATAATAATATATAAAATAAAGTGTTGTGCCACGTCTGGGGCAGATCAAATACTTTGGAAAAAAAGTTGAAAGAAAAGTTGAAAAGATGAGAGGAGAATGGGACAAGCCCATGTGATTATAATAAAAAATAATGAGAATGAGAAGAAATGGGTTGGTACAGTGCAAGTGTGTTGGTAATATATTAAAATAAAATAAAAGAAATCCAGTGGGGGTTTCGGAACCTGTGGGCTAGGATAGTGATGTGAATATATTAAAATGGGTAGGAGTGTCCATTTCTGCTTGAAGACTTCGTAAAGACCCATTCGGATGGTGGAATAGAGAGTCTGGCGGAGGATGGTGGCGGAGACGCCGGAGTACAAGGCGGCGACGCCTTCTGTCTGGAAGATCTTCACCCCAACCGAGATGAGACCCGCCTTCGGCGGCGGCGGCGGTTGAGTTGAAAGCAAAAGCAGTGGAAGGAGAGAGGTGCTGGTACAGTGAAACTTTTAAAGCACAAGGGAACTGGAAAAGTTCGGCTCGTTATGCGACAATCCAAAACCCTCAAGATCTGCGCCAACCATCTCGTTCTTCCGACGATGTCGGTCCAGGAACACACCGGGAACGAAAAGTCATGCGTTTGGCATGCGGTTGATTTCGCTGATGGCGAATTGAAAGATGAACTCTTTGCCATTAGGTTTGGGTCAGTTGAGAATTGCAAAACATTCATGGAAATGTTTCAAGAGGTAGCTGAATCACAAAAGAAAGAGGAAAACAAAGATGCATCTGCTGATGCCAGGCTACTTGAGAAACTGAGTGTTGAAGATGAGAGAGCAGCAGAAGACAAAGCCAGTGAAGAGGTGTCTGTCATGGTCTGAGAGAGCCGAGAGGTAAGAGAGAGGAAGATGAAGTTACAGTCTGGGTATGTGTAGAGGTCCGGCGGGCGGCCAAGGCGAGGCTGCCGCCCGCCGGTGAAGCAGAATGAATAGGTTCTTAACCTAGCTCTGATACCATGTAAGATAAATTGATGTATATTATTGACTGATATTATGTTATATATATTACAATGATTCATGGTTCCTATATATAGAAGAGGGTGAGTGTGTAGTAGGTAAGGAGTAGGTGAAGTGGAGGTGGTAGTGGTATAGTGGATTAGGTTTAGTGGGTTAGGTTTAGTGGAGTAGGTGAGGTGGTAGTGGTGTAGTGGGTTAGGTTTAGTGGAGTAGGTTTAAGTGGGTGAAGTAGGTGATAGGTTTTAACACTTGATTACATGGGGCGACATTATCATGGGTTCCCACGAAGTGATTCTTCATACAAATTACTCCACCACAATAGTCCTCCTCAAAATAGTTGGAATTGAAGTGCATTTTATTATTCTGAGGCGCTAACACAGGTAATTCAAATACCCAAATTACTATCACTTATTCAAACCTTTCACTTGATGCCTCCAGAAAACTCCTTTTTTTAAAGTAGAAACACATGGATAAATTCGGCTAAGTAAGCTAAATATTGTAGAGAGAAAGAAGAATATTTTCTGGAGAAATTTTAGGGTTTGAGAGTGCCGAGAAATAAAATAAGGAAGGAAAGGGATGCAGTAGAAGTAACCCTCTACACTCTTAAATGTCTGTAGAAACCTTTTTCATCCATCCACACACACACACACAAAAAAAAAAGACAATAGGGCTCCACACCCGTTTTCGGGTTGGGTCAACTGCATGTGTATCGCGCGATATGCTTGATTCAACAATTTCCCTTGTGATTCTTCGATCCCATTGCAATTCCGGCTTCCAGTCGACTCACCCCCAAATATTGATCAATTGTTTGGTGTATCAAATTGAACAATGTGATACATATCATGTATTGTACAATTCTGATAACAGATGTCACATAACACGAGCAGGAGCTTTACAGAATAACTGAAGAACATACTGGCATCCAAATTTTTCCATGACGCTCCTTACCAACTATGTGGAGCACACTAAAGGATGGAATAATGTACATATAAGTCGATCAACATCTCTTAACTTTGGAACAACAGGCAGTTTCATTATCTACCACAGCAACTTATGACATCTATAGAAACAATTATAGCACTCTGCCATAAAGAAGTAAAACCATTAACAAATACTTTACATAACCAAAGGAAGACACAAAATGTGCAATAGTAAATCTCACCACCAAGTCTACAGTCAATGGTGTGCCACCCCTTTCAATCAGTAATGTAATCTTCTGGTCCACACTGTCATCAAGTAATGTTTCCATTTTCAGGAACTGAGTAGTTACCTGCAATAAAAATTTCAATATATCAAAGACAAAACATTTGGTCATACTTCAGCACTTCAACATGAAAATTATGAATTAAATTCCACAACCAGAAATTAGCATGAATTGGTTACTGGAAAGTTAAACCTGGTTGCTTAAAAAAACAGCTCTTTAATGAAATAAATGCAGAATAAAATACGCTACAAAACCAAAAATTCATTTATTGGTAGGACAGAAAGTGAATATTCGATAACAATTTTCATCGAAAAATAGCAAATACAGCTCCAAAAAAAGTTTCAAAACTGCACACCCCTAAACTACGAGCATTGTTTGAAGCTCCTACTTTCAAAGAGCTTTCATATAAAAGACATAATAGGAAGTAAGCATTGCACACAAATGGACAATATATACGGTACACGGTTGAAGAAATACTTACGTCCCCATTTATGCGAACAAGCACGTCACCAGGCTCCAAAAGATTGTGAGCTGGGCCACCTGGCACCTGAACAAGTCCAGAATGATAGCAGACATTGAAGACAGGAACAACTTCAGAATGATAGCAGACAATGGGGCTGTTTGTTGCAGCTTCTATAAGCTGATTACAACTTATTTTAATTTGGAATTCCGTGCCAAACTATTTGGTGTAGCTTCTGCTTATAGCTTATTATCCAGAAATAACTTAAATAAGATGAAAAAAAGCTGAGCAAGGATCCTCTAGAGTTTTTTTTTTCTAAAGTTTCCTAGAGTGGTGCATTGTGTGGTTGAAATTTAATGACAAGTCACATCAATTTTCCAGCATTAAATCTCAACCACACAATGCACCACTTTAGGAAACTTTAGAAAAAAAAAACACTCTAGAGGATCCTTGGTGGATTATTTAGAAGCTATGGGAGGGGAGCTTTTAGCTTCTAATTTCTGATTATCAACTTTTAGCTTAAAAAAGCTATACCAAACAGGGCCAATGAAGACATGAAAATTTCTACTCAATCAATTATAACACAGTGAAGAAAGTATACTCACAACGGTATCAACAACAAGCATTCCAGTTTCTCCACTTAGAGAGGCATGGCGCACAATCTAATCCAGTCAAAAAACTCATTAAGGCATCAGCATCTCAAATTATTATTTTGAGAAATCATTGAAAGAAAGAATGTAATTTTCACAAGAACCTAACTACCTGTTCTGTTTCACTTCGGAGACCAAGGCGACGTGTCTCGTCAAATCCTTTGTGGACAAATGTCACCTATATAATGAATTAGTAATGCCAAATCATACAAAAGTAAATCTTGAATTCTATACATATGCCAAGCATAAAGAAACAAGCACAAGTGTGATCTTATTTGCAAGTATTTTTTCGCTTTATGCAGATCTTGAACTTATTGTTACCAGCATGGTATCATTACTTTGTCACTCATGCATAAACAAGAGGCCACAGACAAGAATCCATCTCTAAATAATGAGATCCCTTTATTGATATTGTTAATGTACAATGTAAATTGTAAAATGTAAACTACCACCCACCTACCACCTCCACTACCACTCACTCCACCTACCACCTCCACTACCACCTACACCTACTACCATCTTCTCCTCTATATATATAGGAATTGTAATATACAGATATATCAATCAACACATCAATCAATAATATACATCAATTTATCTTACATGGTATCAGAGCTAGGTTAAGAACTTAGTATTTTTCGCTTCACCGGCGGGCGGCAACCTCGCCTTGGCCGCCCGCCGGACCTCAACCAATTGAAACCTCCATCAACTCCAGCAAGAGGCTCACAGAAAATGAACCAACTACGTTGCCTTCGTCTGTGGCACCTTAAACCCTCGCTTCCTCTCCACTGATCATACATTTCAGATTGCTGCAGTTGTATCAATGATTGTAGCAGTGTACATGAGAATTTTGAACACTCCGCTCCAACTGTAGCTACGGGGGACAGAGAGAGTTTTGGGTGGGCTGGTCTGGTCATCTTCTTGCAAACCCAGGATTAACAGATTCATGGCCATTTTGCTCCAATACTGTAGCATTTATGTCATCTTCCACATTTGCAGACACAGCAAGGGATGCTTTCTTACCAGAGCATGCACATGTTGCAGCAGAACCGGGTGTATCCAACGGTGAGAAGGATGTCTCAAGGTATGAGAAGGACGTATCGAGACACATACGGTCCAGCGAAGTCTTTCAGAGTTCAAAAGCCTCATGCCCAAAGAGACTTATCCGGGGAGCCATAACAGTAGTCCTTTTCACAATCATCCCTCTCTACTACCCTTTACTGGGTACACTCTCAAGAACATTTCACAACCAACTACTCCATATGACCCTATTGTTGATGATTCAGATTCAAATGGGTTTCAAACCCAGATGCACCATACTACACAAACACAACATGTTGGGCAATCCATGAGCACCAAAATTGCATGAAGTATGGGAGACCAGACAATGGGTTCATGAAATGGAAGTGGAAACCAGATGGGTGTGATCTTCCCGTTTTCAACTCATTTTAGTTCTTGGACATTGTTAGAGAGATGACTCTGCAGAGCGCTGCAAAGAGGCCGAGGACGATCACGACTACTGCTGAATCCTCCATGAGGGACGCTTTCGCCAAAAACGCAGATTGTCTCAATGAACTCGTTGTGATGATCCGATGGCAGAACTACCAGCAGTTGCGCTCAATGCAGTCCACAGCGGCTGAAAATAACTCTCTCCATGCACGACCACGGCAGCTCTGTCTCGGTGTGCATGGGCAGAGAGCCATTGATCTGAGCTTAACAACATACACCCACAATTCATCAACCTCTCTCTCTCTATAGCTCTCTTTCGGGTTAGAGCACACAGCAGCACACACGCAGAGGGAGGATCACACAGGGGGACACAACACACACTGTCACTCTCTCTCTCTACTCAAGGCCACCCACCACTATGTCCACTTTCCAACCCATCATCCACCACCTTTCACACACACCCATTTCACTTTTCTTTGTTTAATCACATCCATCCACCGCCCACTTTATTTTTTAATCAAACTTTATTTTTTTAATCTAAACCTTCATTGATGCTCTCAGACATCATGTTGTTCCCTATTTTTTTTATATACTCTTTTTTTTTATAATTAAAAAAAAAAAAAAAAAAAAATCAAACAATTTACAAATTTGCACAACACCCATATTTTATTCATCTCTGGGACAACCCCGATCATAATTTTACACAAAAAAAAAAAAAAAAAAAAACACAACAACAACAAGCAGCTTTGTTTTCTTTTCTGCAGCCGGCCACCAACCGACCTCAATTCTTCGCCTATTCCGCAGGTCTCTTCTTTTTGCCCCCGTCCTGAGCGGCCCTTGACGGTGTTGCCTCCGTGTTTCCCACGCCGCCGAGCACGTTCACTCCCCATACTCCTCCACTGCAGCATATGGTGGACCTCCAAATCGGAACATCATGGTGGCCTTCCGCTTCAGCTCCTTGTTTTCTGCCTTTAGCACACTTATCTCTGCTCGCGCATCCTTATACATGCGTTGGAGCAGAGCCAGCTGGGAGTTTAACTGTTGCACCTCATTTGTCCTGCTCTGCAGCCGGTGCGACAGGTTTGTGACCGCCGTCATGGTCTCCACACATGACTTCAAAGTATACTGATTGGCCTCAATATCAGTTTGCACCGCCATTTTTTGCTCCACCGACCGCATCGGAAAGTTCAACGGAGCAAACACAGAGGTGTTTGGTTAAGGTTCACTGGCCACCGCACCAGTTATCTCTCTTGTTGACTCGTTGAGGTCGGGAAAGAGAGTCAGCAGACCACGGGAAGACGAGGCCATTTTCTGGGCAACAAAGTGTTACAGAATATCTCTCGCCACAGAGTGTTACAGACACTCTCTCTCCGCACAAACAGAGTGTTACAGACACTCTCTCTCAGCACAACGAAGAAGTTTTCAGAGTTTTTTAGCGGGTTTTCTGCCTCAGCCTCAGCCTCCGCTTCGATTTATAAAGACCTTGCTCGTTGAGGTCGGGAAAGAGAGTCAGCAGACCACGGGAAGACGAGGCCATTTTCTGGGCAACAAAGTGTTACAGAATATCTCTCACCACAGAGTGTTACAGACACTCTCTCTCCGCACAAACAGAGTGTTATAGACACTCTCTCTCAGCACAACGAAGAAGTTTTTCAGAGTTTTTTAGCGGATTTTCTGCCTCAGCCTCAGCCTCCGCTTCGATTTATAAAGACCTTGACGAAGAGGCAGACACGCGCATCATGCGCCGCTCGGCACTCGCCGACAACTTGGCACGCCTTTTGATGGCACACCTTTTGATGCATTGGGCACGCCTTTTGATGGCACGCCTTTTGAAAGATTGGGCACACCTTTTGAGGGCACGACTTTTGAGGGCTCGATATCTACATCCATGTATATCTTTTGGGCAGCTTATATACACACTCATACAGTGTCTTCTACACCGGTCAGCTTTATCAATCCCTTTGTTTCAACCTCAAATAGGTTTCTATCTTCACACCTATTTGAGTTTGAGGGGGGGTTATACACAGTATCATGTTCAAGTCACCTCATGGCGCACTCCCTAAGTCGCCCCCTTGGTGCACCACCACAACTTGCTACAACGGTCCGACATGACCCCATAAACTGTCCCGATATTGATTCCGGTCAGCTTCTACATCGGTCCGACATGACCCCGTAAACTATCCTTCTACACCGGTCCGACATGACCCCATAAACTGTCTTCTACAACGGTCCGACATGACCCCATAAACTGTCTTCTAATTGATTCCGGTCAGCTTCTACATCGGTCCGACATGACCCCGTAAACTGTCTGCTACAACGGTCCGACACGACCATACAGTGTCTCCTATCCCATTTATTTTATTTGTCAGCTTATTTTTCTGTTTTGTTACTCTCTCCAAACTCAAGTTGGCTAGTACCTATCCTCCTTGAGTTTGCGGGGGGCTGTTAATATATAATTGTTACTACCACCAATTTACCATCACCTACCACCACCTACCACCACACACTAATCAAGACTAATCAATGGATGAAAATGTCTGCTACAACGGTCCGACATGACCCCATAAACTGTCTTCTACAACGGTCCGACATGACCCCGTAAACTGTCTGCTACAACGGTCCGACACGACCATACAGTGTCTCCTATCCCATTTATTTTATTTGTCAGCTTATTTTTCTGTTTTGTTACTCTCTCCAAACTCAAGTTGGCTAGTACCTATCCTCCTTGAGTTTGAGGGGGGCTGTTAATGTAAAATGTAAATTGTAAAATGTAAACTACCACCCACCTACCACCTCCACTACCACTCACTCCACCTACCACCTCCACTACCACCTACACCTACTACCATCTTCTCCTCTATATATATAGGAATTGTAATATACAGATATATCAATCAACACATCAATCAATAATATACATCAATTTATCTTACAGATATTATTACCAAATAAAGCAAAATGCCACCATTTCGTAATTTTCATAAATCTTGGAGGACACATTAGAGTTTTCAAAGAAGTTTTGTTTTTTTTCTTTTCTTTGTCAAATGGAAACAAGATGCCGTCTGAGACAAGTTGAATAAATTATAGTAAGTAACGAGTTTATCCTACTTTTCCAGTTGAGCCCACTGAGACAATCCAGTTACAAATGAAAGCAAAATAATACACCTATTAACGATGGAATTCGAAGGGAGGGAAAACATAAATGGGGAAAAAAAACAAAACAAAACAAAACAAATACCCACAGGCAATGAAGCCTTCATTTGTAACATTGAACTACATCCTTGATTAATGCAAAGGAAGCTGATACATACAAATAACTGATACTACATTTGGAGACAAAAGTGAATATTTGAATTGGAAACGTTATGTGGGACCTGCCCAGAATGCCCCTACGTACCAAGACTTTGTTCACACAAAAAAAGCCGGTAGGAAAAGAAAAATGGAAATTCCTATTTTGATAATGTCTTTTTTTTTTAATTGTATCAAATCCATTTTCTATTTTGGAATGAACAGTTACCAACTATAAATGAAGCAAAATCAACAGAAGTATTGTATTTGAAAGAATAATGAGATGAATTATATAAATATCCAAACCACTCTCAGTACCACATTTTCATAGACAAGATTCGGATACCATTATGAACAAAGCTTCATAATGTATTGTCAGGCAGGAGTGAAAAATACAATGATGTTAAAAGGCAAAAGAAAGCAAAGTACGAGAAACTTCTTAGATATTTACTTTTTTGGTACCATTAAGAACTTCATATTATTACAAGTGTTACTAAGGTTAATAGTTAGTGAAGACGGGTGGCCCCTTGTGGGACTTGAACACAAGCACGAGCAGAGTCAACTGGTGATGCCTTGCTACCTGGGCAGATGGCATCCTCTCTAACGTATTTACTTTACCAAAAAAGAACTACCTTAGGAATTATTTTATACAGATGTGGAAATTAAAGCAGCACTCAAAAAGTACAAAAGTTTAAAGTGCAAGATTGAAGATTCTCAAAATTGAAAATCATTGAATTTATAGCTCCAGACAGAACCATAGGGAACAAACCATAATAAGTAAAAGATAAATAAGGAAAAAGAGTTAGCAAACTAAATGAGAGATTGGAAGCTTATAAGAATTAGACATTTTAGGCTGAAAACAACAAAAGAAAAATAAATGTTTTGCAAGCAAAAAAACAATTTGTTAAATCATAAACTCAAGCCAAAAAAAAAAACAAGACAATTTCAGAGATATGGCTCATGATCCACCAAAATATGTTATCCTGTTGAATGCAGTTTAGACAAAAACAAAACAAATGGGAGCATTGAATCAAAATAAAACCTACAAGTATAAGAATTAACAAACCTGAAGCGTACCACGAGGAATAGAAACCACCTGCCATTTATCTCTAAAAGAATCTCTAGCCTTCTGCAAGAATTTTAATGCCCTTACAACCTGCAAATAGTATATAATGACAAGATTAACTTAGAAACTAAAACATTTAATTGAGATGGCATCAATCTATCAATTGGAAATTGAAGGCTTCAAATCTATAGAATTATCAGTTGTAGATAGGGAGCTTCTAAATACACCCGCTTAATTTCTCTTAACACCCACTACATACATTATTAACCTTGTACCTTAAGGATAAACGCTTGTACAGGTGCCTGTAGAACAAAAAATTGATGGGTGCATTTATTTAGACTGGCATCCCACAATGCAACCCTCACACAGAAACATAAAAACACTGTACAGCATCCACGTCCGCATCACAAAATAAATAAATAAAGGCTAACGAATGGGCTAATCCAACATATGGAAGTATAAAGGCTACTTTTTCAGTTCAGATGGTTTGGTTAGGTAGACAAAATGGTAGGTTTTGGCTTTCCAGAAGCTTAAACTTATAAGATTGAACCTTCAAACACTTCTTATTGAAGGATACTACTCTACCAAAATCGATCTCAGATGGTTCCCTAGCCCATTAAACCCGAAGGTCAAGCTGGTTCTGTGCAGCATTTACATGCCAAAGCAGAAGGCAAGAGGGAAAGCCTCAGAGCCTGGCACACAAGCTTATCCAAATTTTGTACTTGAAATTAATGTATATAATAAACAGAGACAGACAAGTGAAAACTGACAAATCTATATAAAAACATCAGTACATGTAATAGGAAGACCAAACAAGAAGGCAAGGTCCTTGATTGTGCAGAGAAAATAAAGCCATAAAAAGAACGATAAGGTAAACAAACTTCAAAACAGTATGAATGGAAAATGAACCAACAAAGGTAGCATGCAGGACTAGACAACAGAATCAAACTATAAAGAAGAAATGAACAAGAATTGTAAAATGTTAATAAAAAAACAGCATTTGATTTAGATATTCAAAAGATAGTAGATTAACCTTTACTGTAAGAGTTGATATTACAAGAAAAATAAAAAATAAAAACGGAGAGAATAATGGTAAGGTTATCTCACTTCATTCTCCATGGTTTGAGCAGGCGACGATAGAAGGTTGTTCTTCATTTTCGAATAAATAATGTGCACTAAATTAAGTTCTAAGGTTGAAAAGCATATTATCAGATAGGTTAATTGCATCAAGGTGAGTTCAAATTATGATCATTCGACAGCTGTAAACTCCCTGTTTGAATCAGGTCAGGTAACTGAATTCAGTTACATCTCCAATAGACCACAAGCAGTTACCCTCCGTCCTTGACAACAACGAAAGCATGACATACAAGTCACAGAAAATAATCGCAAAGATACTCACTCTGTCTAAAGGTAAGAAAAATGCCGAAGCACTTGACGACTTGCTCCCAGCATTCAACGCCACTGCCCTGCCTTGCCAATCAATTACTGGGGAACCACTTGAACCCCCTTTAGTCCCAGATGCTGCCTGTAAGTAGAAAGGGGGGGGAAGGGTAATTACAATTAAAACTTTTGGCTTGAGACAGAACCAACAAGGTTTTCATAAATTGCAAAGAAACAAAAAAGGATGATCAAAAGTTGGGTTAGCAGCAAAATGAGGGTTGACAAGAATGTCCCAACACTTGGGGCTCTTTCTTTTTCTTTTTCTGACACTTCATTAAGCGTTCAGATCTTCCATAAACTTCTATAGCCCTAGCCGCAGAAGAAGGAATATTTGACACTCCTCAAATTCATAATGGTATCGATCTTTTGAAAGACAATGTTTACAAAACAAATGTCCAAGTAAACAGGATTTGCTTTCCGTGATATTTTTTTCTTCTTTTTCTCCCTTCACTAACTAATCATCATATACAATCAAGAAGGTATTGCCCAAACACATGTCCAAGTAAAAATTATACAACATCAAGCTAGTCAAACCAAACCTACAACAGTCAAAGGTAAAACATTTACTTAAAAAGGAAAACAAACTTACTGACCAACACAATCAGCGAAGGTGCTCAAACTAATTAGACCAACACGAATTATGATCAGCAAGTTGAATGATAATTAACACCAATCTCCAATCATAGCTATACTAACTGACAAGGCCAACACAAATTTTGTAACTTGAATGATTAAAATTTAAAAGCATCTAATGTCACAATGCTTACTTGCAGGTAGAATGTATTGAAGTCATTGTAGCCATCCCTGCAACATAAAAGGCCATTGTAAAAATGTAAGTAACTGGTGACAAAGAGGTAGCACTTTGGCTTGTGCATATTAACAGAAGTCAGAGGCAGAAAAGCTTCTTCTTTCACTTATTAAAAGAATTGGTATTGAAGATATGAAACTTAATAAAACTTTGGGGAATAGTAGGAAAAAACAAAACTCAACTCTAAATCTACTACCACAAATTATGGAGGGCAAAGAAAATAAAATATTAGAAATCAACTGTAGAAAAGTCAATTCCCCTTGTGACAATTGTTGTCTGTGGTATTTGTATCAGTAATATAAAAGGCAAATTGAAAATGTCTAAGGAGACAGTAAAGAGTTTCTGAGTTGAAAGGGTACATGTGAAAGGCAATTGTCAAGATGCTCCACACACAGGCTTCACAGTCGCATGTCATTCAAATCTTAAATGCCATTAGATAATGATAGTCCATATATGAACCACGCTGGCATACAACAAAATCAGGGACCGCATAATGAGTTGGAGCACAGTCAAGGACGACTGCAGCCAAAACAAGTGGAAGCACTACACGATAATTATAACAGGAGTTCCACTTTCAAGATTACTCCACAAGAGAGTGGAAATAGACATACAGTGGCTTCCTCTTTCCTTCTCTCTCTCGGCTCCTTCACGGCTTCATTTTCTTCTCCCTCTTCTCCTCTTCCCATATCTCAGGTGTCTTCATTCTTCTTCACCAATACCTTGTTCTTGCATGATTGTTGGCTCGAACGATCCTCAGACGGGTTTATTGTGCATTCATAGGCCTCTTAACTGTATTGACTGGTGCTATCTAAATTCTAACCCTATTTAGTTGGCTGCCCTTTACTCACAACTTACTTGATCCTTTCCTTTCTTCTAGATGAGACCAAATTTAGGAACAGATTTCATTAGAGAAAGAAAATCTGATTACTTAAATTCTTTCAATATCTTTGATTTTAAAGTTAAGCATCAAACTCTGCTCATTCAAAAACTGTCCAGATCATCTCTTTTATAATTGAAGTTTCAGTTAGTGAAGTCCTAGCCTTCAAAGTCCAAACTTTATTTCCCCTTTGTTCACAGCCATTAGCTATGTTTCCTTGTCATGCTTTATTGCATTTGGCGGATGTTTGAAACTATCTTAAGCTAGTGGTAGAGTTCAGTTTGCTAGTGGAATAATCTCTGTTTATTGCCTCGGCTAAATAGCACTTTTGCTTGGTTTTTGTTTGTATATTTATGATTGTCAATGATTGTTAGTACTAAGCATCTCACATAAGATTCTCCAAGGTTTGCACAACCCTAAGGCCTAAGTAGCACCAACACTTCTAGGGAGAAGACATGACCTATATACAGTGGACTCTCAATATAGTAACAATGTTCAGCATTCTAAGGAACACAAATTAGGTACTGCAGTTGTGCCTTGAAATATTTCCAAAACAAATACATCATGTGAACAGCCAACATAAAGTAAAGTATGCAACAGACAGCTAAAAGCATATGAAAAAATAGAAATAAAGATTAAATGGGAGAACATGAAGAAATGTAGTAAGAAAGCAAACAAGCGTATGCCTTATATACATGATATTTGTGCAGCTCAATCTTCCACAAGTTGCAATTTTAAGTAGAATTATATAAATAATAAATTAGATTGCATATTTTTCTTACATAACAAGCATAAAAGATACATAAATATATTAATATGTTGTCATGTACTACTGTGTTTGCCCTAGCCACCACGCCATGTCCTAATTTTTTAAAATTTATATGTCGCCGCACCTGTATCATGATCCCATATCTATGTCTATTATTCTACATGGTCCAGGGCTGCATTAGTACAATGCTGTGCCACTTCAAACAAGACTACTATTGTAATTCTTTGCAAGCTATATACATATACCGATATGTATCGAGAAACAACATGAATCTTCCAAAGAAAAGGGTTAATTCAACATCATAATTACAGTCAGCACCAGGTTGTATCACTCAAATAGATTTCAGATTTTAATAATATATGCATTCTAGTTAAGTGCAAAGTTCGAAAAATAAAATATAGTAGATAAATATTTATACACCCATTAAAGCTAACACATACTTTTTATAATGAGGAGCATCCCTGTCCAAACGGGCAAGTGTGCCAGCCAGAATGGAGACCTGAAAGATCAGAATACATTCAAACAACAGAACATTTAACACACAAAAAAAGATAACAACAGGTCAGATCCTTATAAAACAAAAGGGTATATGATTCAAAACTAAAGAGACAATGACCATATAACACAAGTTGGTGGCCAGTATGAAGCATAAGGGAAATGAAGGATTGCACACGGTGTGTATTGACAATATATAGTCGTCTTAAAAAGGAAAGATTTCTCCAAAGCTTTAGTGTAAGTCAATGTGTGTTTTCTTTTCTTTTTTTAATTTATTTCATTTTTTCCAGGCCAATAATGATTGTAAGAAAAATTATTTTATGTTTCACATTGGTGCTCATCAAGATATATTGTAAGTTGCAACATGTGCTAAAAAGGTTGAAACAGATTTTTTGAAAGTTAAATGATAGGAGAAGATTCCTGGCTTAGATGAACATCTGAAGAGATCAAGTTCGATCTTATAATAGCATCACAAAATAATGCCAGGAGATAATGTGAAAACTACAAATGTGTTCAATATACCTTCTCTCCACTGTCATTACCAACCACCCTGATCTCCAGTCCAACACTAGCAGCCTCTGGAGCAAGAGGAATCTCCTCGTAGCTCAGAAATTGTATGGCACCAGGGTCATAACGAAAGAAGCCAAAATCATGAACCTAGAAGAAAACGCAAGCATGTTAGCTCACTCCCATATACAGCTGTTTCCCAAATAACTTTAAAAATGCATGCTGCCTCATATCAATGCAAACCCCACACAGACTACAGCTGCGAGGCACTACATAACCAACTTCGCCTCACAAAGCAATAATGTTCGAAACTTACACAACTCCTCAGCAAAATGAAGAGAAAACACATGCACATGGCGCAAACATGTGCTCACACACACATATACACATACAGAGCACAGCACAGAAACAGAACAAACAGAATGCAATGGAGGAAAACAAAATATTTAAAAAGGATAAACCAGCGTTTCTTTTTCAACAGCCTCTTCCCAATGCACAGTAATTAGGGGTTTTAATGCTTGTTCATAAAACAAGACACGCAGCATTAGAAAAAAGAGGCAATTAAATGGCATCAACGAAAATAACAAAAACCACCACACAGAGGAAAACATGAGTACCAGCCCCTCATTAACTAAGAAAGCGTCAAAGTAGAAACATGAACCTTAACATGAGAATAAGAAATAGGAAATTAAGGCATAAATGGCAACTTTTAGAATACATCTTGAAAATTTCCTAGCTCAGACAACTAACAAAAGCTTCTAGAAATTTTATTATGAAAATAAATAAATATATATATATATATATATGCATAGGTCATGCTTATGGTAAAATATGAAAAATTAGACTGCTAATATCTAGGACACTCGTCCTATCAGTGAAGGTTGTTCAGAAACCGGACAACACGCAAGTGTTTACTTATCCAGTCACCTAAAACAGAGTTCATCTTTATTTATTCAAAAGATTTACAAAAGCATGTGGGTTTACAACTTTCAATTTTTTTCACTAAAAACATAATGTGAAACGATATAATTTTTTATTGCACTTTTTTCTATAGACACTTGAATGTAAAGTAATATTTACCAATACTTAAGGGGCGTTTGAGAAGTTAGTTTTTAGGGGTTTTTTTGTTTTTTTTTCACTAAAAGACAAATTAGTTACAAAACCAAAAAAAAACAAATCCAAACAAAATATCACATCAAACCTCATAATCATTTCACTTTTTCTTTCACAAACATCACATCCAACCACAAAAAAAACCCAACTATCTTCCCAAACACAAAAAAAAATTTCTCTAATAATATCCTACAACTAAAAAAACCTACAAAAAACCCATTTCCCAAACACTCACTTAATGATAGAAAAATGTTTAAATATAGTGGATAACAAATACAAGCATATGTGGTGATCAGAGTATCGGGTACTATAGCGTTGTTCGACAGTAAAGCAATCTAAGAGGAACCACAAATCCAGAGTTTTAACCTTGAGAAATAAACAATGTACCAAACAAACAGCCAAAACTAGATTAATGGAAGTCAAATTTATTCACAAAATTAGTTTCCTATTTGCTAAGCAGCTTTTAATTTCTTTTATTTTATTTATTTATTTGTTAAAGTTTGGTTTCAAAGCAGAAGGAGAACAATGCTACTAAAAAAACATGGATGCAGCATTCTATTTTATACAGTAAGATTTTAACTATTCTCATTAAACCAAAGTTAAGTCTTCGATTTGTGCAAAATGGGCTGGTGCCCTAATTACAACTATAAAAATAGGTTTCAAAATTCTGTAGCATCGAGTGAAAGTTTGAGGTTTAATCATCTGAATCAATTAATCAAAATTTAAAGTGAGCAGTTAAAGCCGCCAAAGCATGCATCAAGTATATGATTTCAATATTAGTACAGTTCAAGCAGTAATGCTGCAAACCTACTTTGAAACCTGTTGGAAACAACACTCCAAGAGCCCAATTAGCACAGCTGATTTCAAGAAGAAGCCCTTCAGAGGTGAAGCACATTCATTTCTACCTCTGATACTTTGTTATTAAATCTCCCACAGCAATTTTCTACACTAGCTTTTTTTAAAACCTGCAGAGTATTGGTGCTTAAAACCTCATGAAAATCACCTCCTTCATGCACCACCCACAGACATCATCTAGATACTCAAAGACTGTCTATAAGTAACCCTTGTATGAAGGATAACTTTTTCTTCCCCGTAATCTAAACATGGTAGACAACTGACTTACAAAGTGATGTTTTGAGACACGGCAACAAAAACCTTTCATACATAGAGATTATTCAATATCTAATTGGGTTCTAGATCCTCTGAGCATTAAATAACAAAAGGTCCAGGCCCGAACACCAAATCTCAATTGATAAAAGTACACCACACCATGTCACGGTACTCTGGTTTCCAAGCAAATAGGAAAAGTTCACAAATGTCACTATTTGCAACATCTTGCTAAAAGAGACAAACTATTGATTGAAACTAACACCGGCTTTTCCAACCAACCCTACAGAAAAGGGACTCTAAGTTGTTATGAGAGCGATGACATTCAAGTGTTTTATATGACATTCTATATTTTATTTTTCATAGTATGTATGAAGTTCCAGATATCTTTCATAGTTTCTCATATTAATTAAATAATTAAGTCAATTACAATTGTGAGTACGGATTAAAACAAAAATAAGAAACCAAAAAAAATACAAACATAAAAAAGAAAGCCCAAATATAAACCACCCACCGGGTCACGGTATATAGGATATACAGGAATTTCTTCGCGATTTACGAACATGGCTTCTGCAACTACAGGTCCTATTAGGCACAAAATCAGATTGATTAGAACTAAACAAGGAAAACAAAACAGGAGAAACTATGTGCTACCCTTTAATCTATAAATAACTAGCATTGATTTAAGAGGTCAATTTGTGCTCTCAACATTCAAAATTAAGTCATAAATAAGAAAAAGAAGTACCAGGCTTGACGACATGGCGATTGGTGAGAATAATCCCGCGCTGCTTATCAACGACAAAGCCCGTGGCGTAGCTGGCACCGGCAGATTCGGTGTCGAAAGCCCGACAAGCGGTGGTCCGAAGCACGACCACAGCCGGAACCACCTTATCGAGCGCCTTCCGCCAGTCATCGGCGGTGGCAAGATTATCTCTGATCGGCGGGTCAACCTCCACCATGCACAGCTCCTCCTTCATACTCGACTCCTCCGATCCCAACCTCTCCAGATGATCAGCCATACCGAAGTACCCCTCTGTCTGTAAATCACAGTCCGAAACCCTAATTCAGAAGAAATCGAGAATTGGAGTGGAATACTGAGGGAGTGGTTTTGGGTTTTAGAAGACAGGGATGAATGAGAATTATATTCAGAGAGGGAGAGACAAAGGTCGTATTTTGTGTTTTGATAAAAAATTTATGAAGGAATGTTAGAAATTTTTTTATTTATTTAATTGTATATTTTGAAAATAATTGAGAGGTTATGATGATTTAATATTTTATTGTAATTGAATAAATATAAATGACAGAAAAATTGATTGAAAATAAAAGATGAAAGAAAAAAATAATTAATTAATGTGTATGATAGAAAGAATAATTTTTAAAAAATTTAATCAAATATAATTTTAAGATTTTTTGTTTTAAATTATATCTTTAACGTATAAACTAAACCAGCCCAAAATTGATCGTAAAAGCGGAGTTGAGATGCAGTGTGAGTTGGGTTGGGTGCTGACAAGACCACTCACACTCCAATTGGCCACCTTTGGCAAGTTAATGGTTTGTCCAGTGCCAGCGCAATGGCCATGTGAGGATTCAGCAAATGTTAATTTAGTAATTTTTTGATTATTTAATTAAAATATAAATTATTTGATTATTTAATTAAAATATAAATTAAAAAAAAATAGTATATTTAAAATAATATTTTATAAATTAAAAAAAAAATAGTATATTTAAAATAATATTTTGATTTTTTATGAAAAAATATGTAGAAAATAAAGAGAAAATAGATTATTTGATTTTTTGGTATGAATTATTAATTTTTTGATTTTTTTAATAATTTTTTAATTTTTTAACTAAATCAATATGTTGTCAAACGAAACTTAAGTGATTAAAAAATTACAAAAAAATATAATAATTTATAATTGATAAAAATACCATCACATGCATTAGACCAATCAATAATTTTATAATAATATAAAATTATAATAATTTATAATTGATAAAAGTACCATCACATCACAATACCAATCAATAATTTTTTATATAATTAACCTGGCACGTGATGCGTTGAAACCAACCAATTATTTCTCACTTTTTATACAGAAGTGTCTGAACAGTTGGGACACAGATATTCTCGTGGATTCTAATCTTTTTCATATAATTTTTAAATTTTTTATGAAAAAATATTTAATGCATTTTAAAAAAAAAATAAAAGGACAATAAATTTATTATTTTATTATGTACTATAATTTATTTTTTAATTCTTTTAAAATGTATAAAAAAATTAAAAAAGTGATGTGTCATTCTCTTGATCTAGTGATTTTAATTATGACCAAAAATTAAGATAAATATTGAAATTACATATTTAAATTGCATTTTATTTTTTAAAAAATGATATTTTGATTTTCGGGAACTTTCGTACTAGTGGAATTTTCAAAATTGAATTACATATTTATGAAAAAATTTATGATTTTATTTTTTAATATTTATAAAATTTATTACTAATTTAAAAATATTTTTCTAAATTTATACTAAAATGAAATTACTCTTTTAATTTTTTTATATCAATATTTTATCTAATGAATTCTATAAAATAGACCCAAAATGTTCCCTCAAGTTGGCCGAAACCTTAATTTGTTTATTATTTTATGTATCAATTTTGTATTATTTAACTGATCTTACTATTCATATTATTAATATAGTATTGTCACATAGAATGATTATATATATATATATATAATATAATTATAATAGCATTATTGTTTACACGATAAGCTTATTTTCTCATTATAAACACGTAATTGTTATTTTTATTTTTATTTTTATTTTTTTGGTCAATTCACATCTGTTCTATGTAAAACTTATTCTCCTATTAATTTATAGGAAAATGTTTAGTGGCCACAATATTCGCGGCTCAAATGGCTCGAATTGACCAAAACGACGTCGTTTTGTGTTGTTTTGTGTCTAAAACGACGTCGTTTTGGTCAATTCGAGCCATTCGAGTCTGGAAAATTCGGGCCCTCTACCATTGCTGTAATTTATAATATTTTATAAAAAAAATAAGACTTTTTTATTTTGCATTTTATTTCTTTTGTATGCCACAGTTTAGTAAACTTCAAGGTGTATAAATTTTCAGTGGTGCTACATGCTCCATTTAGGGGTTGTTTGGGGTATTCTAAATAAGTGTACTTTTTGTCTTTTTTGACTAAAAAGTTGAGGGAAAAAATATGGATGTTTGGGTTAACTTTTTAACTTTTTATGGAAAAATGTGTAATAAAAAATTGTAAAAATTGGTTTGTAAGAAAAAATTAGGATTGAGAGTTGTGTGGGAGTTGTGCAGCCGTAATTGTTGACTTTTAGTGAATAGTGTTAACTTTTTAACTTTTTGAGTAACTTTTTAACTTTTTGACTTTTTTCATACTACCCAAACTTGGCCTTAGTATACACACTAGTGTACCAACTAGTATTATAATATTATTATTGACTATATTTATTATATAATTACAAATATCCAAAAACATGCAAAGGATGTCACATCATCTATTAGTACACTAGTGTGTACATTAATTGATACATATAGTATTATTTATAAATTTTTAGAAGGTGGCTTATAAATTGATTTTTTTATTTATTATGAAAAAATATGCAAAAAGAGAAGAGGTGATGTAATCCAAATAAACTATTAAAGTAGCTTTTCCCAAAATGGTTGTTATCCTTTGGTGTTTGGGACTTGGGTTTTTTTTTTTTTTTTCACAAAAATACAAACTTTTTGCAAAACCAAAAAAAAACACATCCAAACAAAATATCACATGCAATCCCATAATCATTTCATTTTTTCTCTCACAAATATCACATCCAACCACAAAAAAACCCAACTAATCTTTCCAAACACAAAAAAAAAATTCTCCAATAATATCTTACAACTAAAAAAACTTACATAAAAACTCACATAACTTTTTTAAATTATGATTCAATTTTATTTTATTTTTCAAATCCTTTTTAACTAAAATATTGTATAAAAAAAATCAAAAATCTAATAGATATGAAAATAAGTTGAATTTTGTTTAAAATGCTTAAAATAGTTTGCATATTTTTGTAAAAAAATTAAATAAAAAATATCTTTTAATTTTTAAGATCATCTAATTTAAATAGACTTAAAAAGAAAAATAAATAAATAATCACCAAAAACAAAATAAATCAAAAAATAACACAACTTCAAACCATATGTTAATGTATGTCTATATGTTTAATGTATATCTATATGTTTAGATAGTTGTTAATTTGATAGACTATGTATATCTATATAGAGAGATACGTATGTTTGTTTAGATAGCTATGATTTCTTCTATATAAGGTAGACCATGTACATTGGTTTTAAATAATACATTTTACACAGAGACTCTCTTTCTCTCTCTCAACTTGTTTAACATGGTATCAGAGCGTAAGGTTATGGCTCATTAACCAGAAAGTTTCAAATTTTCTGGTATTTATCTCTGTTTCGTCACTGTTCAGATCATTTTTGCGCTCCAAAATTTTCACATAGTCTACCAAAAGTGCTCGGAATCTTTTCACGATTCCAACGCCACCAATAGCGTCCTCAAATAAGACCACACGCGCCCTCACACGCCACTTTTGTCGCCGGCGCGTCACTCCATTCCGCCTCCGCTATCTCACGTGCTTTACGTCGCTTACGTCAGGCTCAACCACTCGCGCCCTAGCCGCCATAGACTCGCGCCACTTGTGCCACCTTAGCCACACGTGCCTGACTAACCCACATGGCTGACGTCAACCCTAATCCAGTTCAGTCTTAAACTGGTTCAGCCTCTTCAAGTCCAATTTTTGGCCTTTTTAGGCCAGTTTAGACCAATTCCCCACCGATTTTGACCCTCTGAATTCACTGGTACCCTCAATTTTTTCAGATTCTGCGTTTATAGTATTGTTTTTACTTCATGGATCGCTCAGACTTTTCTCACCACCCTATTTCAGTTGTTTTTTATGGGTCCAATTATGTCTTATAGGCACAAGTCATGTCTGGCTTCCTCAAAGACAGAAACTTTGGTGTATTATCATTGGAGAGGTGCGCAAACCCGCCCAAGAGACGACTGAATCTACTAACAAATATGCAGACCGCTTCGAGAATTGGGACAGTAAGAACTATTAGATCATCGCTTGGCTTCGGAATACATCTGCTACATCTATCAGCCTTTAGTTTGGTCAATTCCAACTTGACTCTGTTTCCACTCCGGCAAAAGACATCTAGGATTTTTTGAAAGACCGATGTTAAACTATTGGTCTTGCTCACCAATAGCAGCTTCAGAGTCATCTTCACCGTATGTGCCAAAAGCCAACTCAGACTATTAATGATTTCCTCTCTCAAATTTATTCTATTTGGGATCAACTCACTCTATATGAACGTCCATAGCTCCATACTGAAGATGTTGCCCTGTTTACTACTTATCGCGACCAACAGCGATTGGTTCAATTTCTTATGGCTCTAACTCCCCATTTTGAGCCGGTGCGGGCATCTCTCCTTCATCGTACTCCTTTAACCACTCTTGAGCAGGCTATTTCTGAACTACTATCAAAGGAAACTAGGTTTGGTACTCTCCATCTACACCCTATGGGCTCTGTTCTTGCTACTCCTCAAACTCTGAGTTCTCCTTCACAACAGCGGTCCACTGCTTACAATTACTGGCAAAACCGAGGTCTTCCACCTACTCATCTTCTGGTTCATTGTCCAGTTCGACTTTGTTGGTTTTGCAACAAGACTGGTCCTGGTCATCTACAGCAAGATTGCTTCCACAATCCAACACGGGGTAACTCTCCTGGTTCATCCTCTCGCCATGGTCCTTCAACTGGAAATTTTTCACGAGGCAACTCTCAACATTCTGGGAATCAATTTAAGTCTATGCCTGTTTATCGCGCTGCTGCTATTGCCTTAGAGGATTTACCTTATTCTGTGCCTATAAACCCTTCTACTCCAGTCTTTTCTCAAACCTATGTCGAAGCCATGTTCCAATAATTTCTCTCCACTTCCGGTACTTCTCCTTCTACTGCTTTGTCTGTCACCTCAAGTGACACTTCTTGGTACTTTGACTCAACTTGTTGTAATCACATGACCTTTGACCCTACTATTTTTACTTCTCTATCTTCGCATCCTCATGTTCCTTCTATTCATACTGCTAACGCGTTTGTTTTATCTGTAAGTCATATTGGTTCTATTTCCACATCTCACTTATCTTTATCTCATGTGTATCTTATGTCTGCTCTTACCTTAAATATTATCTCCATTGATCAATTGTGTGAGCATGGTCTAACTGTTGCCTTTTCTCATACTAGTTGCTTGGTGCAAGACCTTCGAACAGGACAGACTTTTGGGATCGGCCGTAAGCATGGACGTCTCTATGAACTCATTCACCTTCATGTTCCAGTTTCTTCTCAGCTCGCAACTCCTACTATTGCTCCTCTTTTATCTCCTTTTCAGCTTTGGTACTGTCGTTTAGGACATTTTTCTATTGGTTGGTTAAATTTTTTAATTTCTAGTGGTCAATCAAATCCTGTCAGTTCTGATACTTTAGATTGTTTGCCATGTCAACTTGCCAAACAACCTGCTTTATCATTTAATAAAAGTGACTATATTTCTCTTGCAGCTTTTGATCTCATCCATTCTGATATTTGGGGCCCCTTCTCTACTCCTACTATAAGAGGCGCACGCTATTTTGTTGTTTTTATAGATGATTTTTCCCATTTTATATGGTTATTTCTTATGAAAAATCGCTCTGAGCTCAAAAAAATTTATTACAATTTTGCTAAAATGGTCTAAACCCAATTTTCTAAAACTATTAATCTTTTTCGCTCCGATAATGCCATGGAATATAAGGATTTTGATTTTCTTTCTTTTCTTCAGAGTCATGGTACTCAGTCTTACCGTTCCTATCTGGGCACGTCTCAACAAAATGGACGTGTTGAATGGAAACATAGGCATATTCTCGACACTACTCGAGCTTTCCTTCTCTCTTCCTCTTGTCCAAAAATTTTTTGGGGCGAAGCCGCTCTCAATGCTGCTTACACTATCAATTGTATCCCTACGCTTATCATTCATAATCATACTCCCTATGAGCGTTTACATGGCATTCGTCCCCCTTACACTAATCTTAGGGTCTTTGGTTTTGCATGTTTTGTTCTTCTCCAACCTCGTGAACACAACAAACTTGAACCTCGTTCACGTCTTTGTTGCTTCTTGGGGTATGGTATTGAACATAAAGAGTATTATTGTTGGGATCTTATCTCTCAGCACCTCCGTATCTCTCATCATGTGGTTTTTTGGGAAGATAAAATGTTTTCCTCCCTCTCCCAATTCCGCTTATCCACTCCCTTCCCCTCTTTATTTTTTACTAACCCTTCTGCAGATCTGTTTTCTGATAAGATTGATACAGGGCTCCTGCCTGCACCTTTCGAGACATCCTTGCCTACTGGTCTTTCCCGTGAGCCTGCTCGCTCTGCTGGTCCTCCTCTCGCTCCATCGGGATCTTCACGTCCTATTGAGTCTCTCTCATGCCCTCTTGCTCCTCTCTCCTCCACTCACCCACACCGAGTAACACAACCTTCTACTCGCCTTCGTGATTATATTGTTGGTTCCACTGCTTTTTCTACTCATGAACCTACCTCCTATCGTGAAGCTTGCTCTAATCCTCTTTGGCAGCATGCTGTGACTGATGAATTGCAGGCTTTAGACAAAACTCATACTTGGGATGTTGTTGATCTTCCCCCTTACAAGACTGTCATTGGCTACAAATGGGTGTACAAAAGACTCTGATGGCTCTATTGAGAGATACAAAGCTCGTCTAGTTGCTAAAGGCTTCAACCAGGAATATGGTATTGATTATGAGGAGACCTTTGCTCCTATTGCATGTCTTACCTTTGTTCACAACTTAATTCTTATTGCTACCATCCGTTAATGGGACCTTTATCAAATGGATGTGAAAAATGCATTTCTTAATGGTGATCTTTTAAAGGAGGTCTACATGCAACCTCCCCCTAGGCCTACTTATCCACCTCATAAGGTATGCAAACTTCAACGTGCATTATATGGTCTTAAGCAAGCCCCGCACGCTTGATTTGCCAAGTTCAGCTCTACTATTCATGATTATGGTTTCACTTATAGTTTTTATGATATTGCTCTTTTGTGAGGAAAACTGCTCAAGGGACCACCTTGCTTCTGCTTTATGTGGATGACATGATTATCACTGGTGATGATGTGGATAGTATTCTTCGCCTTAAACAGTTTCTTAGCCATCATTTCGAGATGAAAGACCTTGGTCCTCTGAGCTATTTCTTGAGTCTTGAAATCTCTTATGATTCTACAAGTTCGTTTCTCTCTCAAGCTAAGTATACCTCTGATCTTCTCGCTCGTGCTAGTCTTACAGTTTGCAAGACTGCATCCACTCCATTCGAGGAGTCATCTTACTCCTCTTGATGGCACTCTACTCTCTGATGCTACTCTGTATCGCCAGCTGGTTGGCAGCCTTGTCTATCTCACTGTTACTCATCCTGACATCGCCTATGTTGTTCATATTGTTAGCCAGTATATGTCAGCTCCTCGTACACCTCAGTATAATGCTTTAGTTCATATCATTCGCTATCTCAAAGGCACCTTGTTTCATGGTCTTCATTATTCCACCCACCTCTCTCTTCAACTTTATGCCTTTTCCGATGCTGATTGGGCTGGGGATCCTACTGACTGCTGTTCTACTATAGGTTTCTGTTTCTTCTTAGGCGATTATCTTATTTCTTGGTGTAACAAGAAACAATATCTTACTTCTGTGGACACCCCATTTTTGACCGCCCGCAAGGCTCAAGCGCTTTGCTCGGTACACTCAATGATGAAAGTGGTATTATGCGTGGTTCGAGGTCTCAACCAAGGAGCCTTGTTTAAGCTTCGAAACAATCCCAAACCTTCCATATTCCCATTAATCATACCCAAGAAATCCCTTTGTACACCTTGTACCATCCTGTGTTGGGGTTGAAATAGGAAAACAGGGAAATTCATTAATGCCCAGTCGTGCCTCATTGTGGGCCAGCCGGGCTTCAGTAATGAGAAACACTATTTTGGAGGTAGGCCGCCAACTATCCATTTTTGAAGATATTTATCACCTTTTGTGCTCAAATTCTATAAATACAACCATATGCCTCTGTTTTGGGGGTTGAACAATTGAAAGAAAGCCTATACACATAGAGAGAGCTCCTTCTTCCTCCTTCTTCCATTGCAAGCTACATTTGAGTTAACCTATCAACCTTGTATCATCCATATACACCATACACAACCTTGACTCACCATCTTAGAGCCATGGTTGACCCTTGAGAAGCATAATTCAAGCTTGAGAGTGTGTCAAGAGTGAGTTTGATCATCAACCAAAGCTTACTCCATTTTGAGATGTATAAGTTTGTAAATTTTGTTATTGCTTTTGCTTTCTTCATTTCTACCTATTCCTTGTGTTCTTGGGCTGTTTTCTATCCATTTTAGGTGTTGGAACTTGGGTTTAGACAAGCTACCAAAGGTGGTAAGGTTAACACTCTTACTTGCACCTATTTTTGTAGCTCAACTCTTGGTTCTTTTACACTTTTTATCTTTGGTTTTTGAACTGATTTTCAGAGTTGAACTAAGGCCAAAAACATGATTTGAAGTCTTAAAATTTAAGAGGTTGGCCATCCCTCTTTGTTTTTTTTTTTTTGCTTACATAGCTTTAGGGTCTTTATTTTTTATTAGCTTTTGAGCTCTTTTTTTTACATTTTCTATAGCAATTCCGATTTTGACCCGACTCTTGTGGTATCTCAGACTCGAGTTTAATGCTTTCATGTTGTTGTCTAGCTCTTGTTCCCCTTGTTTCTCTTTGAAATTGGCCTTGGCTTGTTGTGGTTGCATTTGAGACATGTTGGTTGCTTGTTCTTCCCAAACCTTGTTACCCAGATTTTTGCTCCTCCGCTCGAGCAGACATTCTTGCACTCGAGCGGGCTGTGTATATTTTGGTCCTCCACTCGTGCAGCCTTTCTCGCACTCGAGCAGAACTTGCAAACTCTCAAGCCTTGTTTGGTTTGATTTTGGGAGAAATTTTTTAGAAATATACTCTACAAACACTTTTTTAAGAGTAATCAAACCAAACAAATTTTTCCAAAAAAATCTCAGAAATGTGTTTGGTTATCCAATTTCCAGGATTACTTTTGAAACATGTTTGCAAAAAAGGCAAACTAAACAAGTTTTTGTACTTTTATCTTGAAAACTACTCTACAAAAAGGCAAACCAAACAAGTTTTTGTATTTTTTATCTCAAAAACTACTCTGTAAAAAACACCAAAGTTATTTTAGAGAGAATATTTGGAAAAAGACAAACCAAACAAGTTTTTGTACTTTTTATCTCAAAAACTACTCTGCAAAAAAAATAAAGTTATTTTAGAGAGAATATTTAGAAAAAGGCAAACCAAACAAGTTTTTGTACTTTTTTATCTCAAAAACTACTCTATAAACACAAACCAAACACACTATCAGTACTTTGCACGTCTGCAAAAGTGCTGGAGGGATGTCTTTCATGCTCAAGCAAGTTGGCGCTCGAGCGTCTTTTCTTGAGCACGAGCAGCTGGTCTGTCGTTTGCAAAAAAAAAAATACTGGAAGTATGTATTCCACGATCGAGCAGGTCCTTTCTTGCGCTCGAGCGGAACAAAACTTTGTGTCTGACGCTTAAGCGTAAACTCTACTGTTTGAGCAGACTGCGCATATATCAGATCACGAGAAATATTTTTTACATCACTTTTTCATATCTTTTCAGCCAAAACTCTAAAGTTAAGAGCTTGTGAAAACCCACATTTAATTATTTTTAAAAGAAAATAAATAAATTAATTAATTAATTAATTTTATCCAGAGTCTATGTGAAATATATATTAGTGTAAAATTTAGTTTTAAATTAACCCAATTCAATTACTAACAAAGACACTAACAAAGACATTATTAAGAATAATAATTTTGTGGGTATTCAATATTTGTTGTTTATAAATTATTTTAATTAGGATTCAATATGATAATTATTCTTACTAAATACCTTAGTTAAAAATCTTAGTGTATCAATTTTAAGAAACCCACACAAATACACACAAAAAAAAAAAAAACAAAGGAATCAAACCTTGTAGATTTTTGGTGGCAACTTTCTACATATTTGTTTGCATGTTAGTATAGGGAAGAAAAGCCCCTTTATGCTTCTTGGAAATGGGAAGGTTGGATAGAATGAAGAGAAAGAGGAAAAAAAAGAAAGAGAGAGAGAGAGAGAGAGAGAGAGAGAGAGAGAGGGGGGTGCTCAATAAAGGAATCCGGTGATATTGCATGAATTGTATATATATACATGCATACTTCCATTTAGTGAAGGAGGGAAGAAAAGAAAATTTGCCAAGATGAGTAGGAGGATAAGAGGATGAGGAGATTAAGAAGGATATATATTTCCTACCATTTCAACACTACAATTAAGTAAGAAAACCCTCTCAACCCTCTCATTTTTTTTATTGTTGAAATTTTTAGATTATATTCATATGATAAAATGACTAATTTATAGATAGAAATTTTATATATATGTATATAAATTTTGTGATGTGTGTACGGGAAATAAATAAACCTTCTCGTATAATCCTGTTGACCAAGTCTACTCTCCCCCGTACATCGTCGCTTTATCACCTGAAAACACAAACGTGAGCTAGCCGGCGGGTGTGTACCGGAAACCTCTCCGATGCCTAAGTCAGCAAGCTTGACAAATAGACAAAACTCTGTGTATTCAGAAAGCAAAATTGTATGTTACCTCTCCAAAGGTGATGTTTGTGAGCTTTTATAGGTTTCGTGTGACACAATCCTAGTAAGACTTCTACTCCTCCATGCAGAGTCCTCCTAGGATTCATACTCCTGAAAGATAATGCTTATCCTTCAACACCCCCCTCACTGCTTAAACCAAATGAGATGGCTTTTACAATGGTCGAACTCCAACATGATCGAAGTAAACATGACTATGCATAGCCGCAGAATAAGCCGAACTAACTCTTCTTTTTACTGCTCTTACGTCGGCTTCTCATGCACAACCCATGGCGTAGTTAGACCGAACTAATATGTCATGATCGGTGTAACTTCCAAGACCGGTCTCACCCCAAAGTACTGTTTAGACTGATCTAACTTCGATCTTCTGTTGGACCGGACTATCTTCACGGCCTCCGGACCGGACTAACTTCAAAATATCCACACGACCGGAGTAACTTACATGGCCATTTTACTCGGCCCTTTGTACTTCGGCTCAAAACGGCCCATTACCCAGCTCGGCCCAATTTTCACAAAAATTACCCTCTCAATTGCCCCTTAATTCCATCTGCGCAGCATGATAGGGATTACCTGTCTATCAGCCGAGCTGAAGTTTTTAAGCCTTTCCAGCCGAGCTAAAACTCTTACGCCTTCCAGCCGAGCTAATTTCATACCGGGCTCTGCTTGTTCGGTCAAAACGTCTCTTCAATCACAGCAACTGAATTGCTTCTTATTCCAATGACACGTGGCAGGCACTGATTGGCTCTCTGCAGCTGTTCCGCCGCCCTCGTACTTCGCAAAATTTGAACAGTTCCCGTCCTTCCACTTTCGTCCTTTTCACAAAACAATCTCCCCATCTTTGGTTTCACCACCGTAGTTCTTATTTCCTTCATTTTTTCTATCAAGCTCCATTGCTCTCCAACTTGTGCAACTGTGAAGCTCGTTTCGTGTGCCTCTTTTGCTGTCGTTGCTTCCATCTCCAGGTCTTCTACTTCAATCTGGTAAGCAAATCCATTTTTCTTGCTCTGTTTGTTGTTGTATTTGTTCAATCCATATTTTGTTTTGTGTGCTTTTTGCAAACACTTTTTCTGTTTTGCTTTGCTTCTGTACTTTTAGGGAAAAAACTTAACAGTAGAACACATGAGTACATGTAATATCCTGTAGAAAACTAGTTTTTGATCCAGAATCATGATGCAACCGAACTAGGACACTGTTTAAGCTAGGTAAAAGTCTAGTCAGCTTACAACCGGACTTACACTTCATGTTTACACCAGTAGCTTTGAATAAGTCAAACCACTTCTTGCTAGACCTTAGCCGAGGTAACCAACCGAACTAAGTTTGCACTTAGCATACTGAGATACCTAAATTCCAACCGATCTTAGGCCTTCGGAGCTAAACCAGCTTTCTTAGTTTTTTAGACCGAACTCAAAAAGCTACCCCTAGTCGATCAACCGGTCTAACAAAATTGTTTCCATAACCGATATATCGAGACGCTTGCCAAGGCCAAGCTGATAAAAGCCCTACTCAAACCGAGCTACCAATCACCTTGCAGAAACCGAGATAGAACCTGTAGTATCCACAAAGTCGAAGTAGGACTTTTTTACCTTGCTTTTAATTTGTAGCACAACCCAATGATCTTGTGCTTAACACCTTTGTTTCTTCACTTTGCAGACTTAGGTCGCCCAGGCACTCCTCTGCGCGCGTAACCGAGCTACTGAGCACAATTTTTTGACCGATCTAATTTATTCATAATTTATACAATAAATGGGGAAGTATAGATATTTAGTAAATACTCCGGGCGGTCTTACCGAATTCCGAAAAGATTACAATATACCCGATGACGTCCACTTGATTTTAGCCGAAAAAGATGTCATACCCTGGGGAAATGAAGGCTTTGTCCCCTTCACCCTTTTGTCCATAATTGAAACCGGACTACAATTTCTAGTCCAACCCTTAATCTGTGAGTTTCTTAGGCAAACCAGACTATGCCCAACCTAACTATCCACCAACTCATACCGTATCATAATGGGAATAGCCGAATTAAACCGCCAAGCCGGTCTCAACCTCGGACTGGCCGAAATCTTCCACCAATACTCCATTGGTTTAAAAGAAGATGGGTGGGTCTACTATTTAAGAATACGCCATCGCCGAGAAAAGATAATAAAATATACACCGGATAAAGACTTAAACGATGACGATTTTTTCTGGGTGTCTGGGAACTTTGAGGATCATCAAGCCCAGATTCCTGGCCGACGTATAAACTGGAAAGAAGGAGAACCCGGTATATTTACTTCGGTTTTCTTGCGTGCTTTACTATATTTCGGTTTTTCAATCTTTCAGCCGAACTAACAGTTGTCTTCTTTCGCAGATTCCGCCCACCTCCATTCTCTATACAGCTACCTAGATCTAGCGACCTTGCGCGCCGCACTACGGTATCCAGAACGTAGTTGGGCCAAGCTGCTAAACTTCGAGCCGACCTATCGATACAGCGGTCGCCGAAAAGCGAGGGTGACCGACTTTCTGCTAGAGGAGGCCCCAGAATCGGACCCAACCTTGCCAGAAATCAGATTAATCCCACTGACCGCTGAACAAGAAATGGCTAAAAGGAACAGAGTAAGGGCGCTTCTAACCGAAACTAACAGACCCGAGGTACCACAAACCGGTCAGACGACTGAGACCGTGGTAGCCCTTCCATCCCAGCAGCCATTCTCATCTCGGGCGAACAAGCGTGCCCGGACAAGCCAAACCGAGCAACGCCTAGTCGACGAAGACGAGTCCATCCTTCCACCAAGCCCTCAACCCAGCCTTCAACCAGAGCAATCTGACCGAGTTGACTCCTCCAAATGGGCTTCAATTCTCACATTTCAAAACCGAAATATCCAGGAAACTGACTCGGTTGTTGCTGAGAAGGATCACTTGATGGCTTTCAATCTAGCCAAGAGTGTTTGCCTTCCAAAAGATATGGAGCACCATAACAAGCAACTAAACACCGAGCTGAAGGCCATCCGGTCATCAACAAAATCAATGATCCTGGTAGGTGGCTCTCTGTTTTCTTTGTCTAACTTTTTCCTAACTGTTAGTCCAATTAAAGAGAGTCACTACTCTTTTTGCAGGCCATTCAGAAGAACAATATTGCGCATAGGAAAGTGCTGGAGCTCCGGAAAACAACGAGACAGGCAATGGCGGAAGCCGAAGCCAAGACTGCCGAACTAACACGTTCTCAACAAAAAATGGCCGAGCTGGAGGCAGAGGTAACTCGTCTAACCGAACTAGTTGCCTTGGCTGACAGTGATAAATGGCAAGCTGTTACCGAAGTGAAAGACAAATATTTGTGGGAGATGGCACAACTTGAGGGCGCTAAAGATGCCGAAATAACAGTTCTGAAGAAGAAGGCTGAGGACGCCGAGGTGAAGGGCTTCAAGGATGGCGAGGATGCGTACATCCAACAGTGTGAAGCTGCGAAGGACTTGTTCTTCAAATGCGGCTGGAGGGGTGCTGTGGAGCAGCTCGGTTGTGGGCCTGACACCGATGTCTACAATGCTCCGCAGTATTTCATTCCAGCCTCACTGGCGGAGTATGCTGCCGACCTCCAGAAAAAATTTCTTGAAGCGTCTGACGATGAAGAAGAAGATGAGCAAATTGAGACTCCGGTTGTCAACGCGGCTGTCAACGATCAATTAGCTCGGTTGGAGCCAGTAGTCGAAGACTTGACGACCGAAAATGTGCTTCCAACAGAGACCATGCTTTCAACTGAGACTGTTCGCCCCTCTGAAACCGGAGTCGATGTTGATATTGAAGCCGATCTCGATGATCTTTTTGACTAATTTTGTATTTTTCTTTTTCTTGGACTTGTAACCGGGCTAAGGACCCCCCTTTGTATTTGCTCTTTGATGAATGAAAAATTCATTTTTCTTATTTCGGTTGATCTGTATGTTTGTACTTGTAATGACTTTTCCATGATCTTTTCACTTCCAACTGTTATCTCGGTTTAAATTCTTGTTTTCTAATAGAAGAATGGCCGAGATACTTTATTCCGGTCTCATCTGAGCAATCTGATTGAGCTTACTAGCCAACCATTCTTTAGCGGATGCCCTTACTTCGGTTAAAGAGTACTAAAAGTTAGTTTAATTCAGCCAAGCACTCTTTGCCGATGTCCTTACTTCGGCTAAAGAGTACTAAGAGTTAGTTTAATCCAGCTAACCACTCTTTAACCGATGTCCTTACTTCGGCTAAAGAGTACTAAGGTTTGGTTTAATCCAGCCAACCACTCTTTAGCCGATGTCCTTACTTCGGCTAAAGAGTACTAAGTGTTTGGTTTAATCCAACCAACCTCTAAGTTAGCCAACTCAGAATAATGTTCTGGTTATTCCGACAAACGTTCCTGCCAGCCTGGATCCTTATATCTGAGCTTAGGAAGGGTGTTGGGTTTAATGCCAGCCAACCTCAAGTTAGTTTAATGTTTGGTTATTCCGACCAAAACGTTCCTGCAGCCTATGGATCCTTGTTATCTTGGCTTTAGGAAAGGTGTTGGGTTTAATCCAGCCAACCTCTAAGTTAAGTTTTTCAGCCAACTTAAATAATGTTTGGTTATTCCGACCCAAACGTCCTGCAGCCTGGATCCTTATCCGTGGGCTTAGGAAGGGTTGTTGGTTTGATCCAGCACCTCTAAGGTCTAGTTTTTTCAGCCGGACTTAGAATAATGTTTGGTATTATTCTGACCAAATGTCCTGCAGCCATGGATCCTTATCTGGGTTAGGGTAAAGGTGTTGGTTTATCAGCCAACCTCTAAGTTAGTTTTTCCAGCCAACTTAGAATAATGTTTTGGTTTATTCCGACCAAACGGCCTGCAGCCTGGATCCTTATCCTGGGCTTAGGAAGGGTGTTGGTTTGATCCAGCCAACCTCTAAGTTAGTTTTTCCAGCCAACTTAAGTTAATAATGTTTGGTTTAGTCCGACCAAATGTCCTGCAAGCCTGGATCCTTATCTGGGCTTAGGAAGGGGTGTTGGATTTAATCTAGCCAACTCTAAGTTAGTTTTTCAGCTAACTTAAGAATAATGTGTTATCCGGCCAAACGTTTTCAGCAGCACTGGACCTTATCCCTGGGCTTTAGGAAGGGTGTTCGAGTTTTGATCCAGCCAACCTCTAATTATTTTTCAGTTTTCCAACCAACTTAGAATAAAATATTTGGTTGTTCCGACCAAACTTCCTGCAGCCTGGATCCTTATCCTGGGCTTAGGAGGGGTGTTGGTTTATTCCAGCCAACCTCTAAGTTAGTTTTTTCAGCCAACTTAGAATAAAAATGTTTGCAATGTACCTAAACTTCACTAAGGCTAACTTTTACAGAGAACAACTCATGTTGAAAAGAATCGATTGTTTTATTGAGGAAAAAGAAATTACACATGTTTGAAAAGAAGAAAGCTAAAAATAAAATAACTTGAGATTGGCCATGTTCCATGGCCTAGGGATTGCTTTGCCATCCTTGTTTTCTAGGTGGTATGCCCCTTTGTCTGCTAACCCAACCACTTTGTAAGGACCTTCCCAATTTGGCCCTAACTTGCCATCCCCTGGTATCAAGGTGTTTCCCATCACTTTGAGCAGTACCCAATCCCCGATCTTGAATTGTCTTGGATGCACCGCTTTGTTGTATTTCCTGGATAACTCTTGCTGGTATGAGGCAATGTGAACCAGTGCTCTTTCTCTTCTTTCTTCCGCAAGGTCGAGCTCCAATGCTATGGCTTCTCCGTTCAAGTCTGGATCAAAATTTTCACTTCGAATTGTGGGGAGGCCAACTTCTAGTGGGATTACTACTTCCATACCGTAGGCTAAGGAGAATGGTGTTTCTCCTGTTGACCGCCGAGGTGTGGTGCGGTAAGCCAATAAAACATGAGGAAGTTCTTCCGCCCATTTGCCTTTGGCTTTCTCCAACCTTTTCTTCAACCCATCCAAGACTACCCTGTTTGAAGCTTCTGCCTATCTATTTGCTTGGAGATATGCCGGTGTAGAATTATAGAACTCTATCTTGTATTCTTCACAAAAGCTTCTAAAGATTCTACCGTCGAACTGAGTGCCATTGTCTGAAATTTAGGCTTTTGGTATGCCAAACCGAGTGATGATGTTTTGCCAAACGAACTTCTTCACATCTTTTTCCTTGATTGATGCCAATGTTTCTGCTTCCACCCACTTTGTGAAGTAGTCTGTTGCTGCGAGAAAGAACTTCCTATTGCCGGGTGCTGTTGGAAGTGGTCCTACTATGTCCAAGCCCTACATTGCGAAAGGCCATTGGCTAGTTAATGGTAGGAGTTCTCTAGCTGGTTGATGTATTTGGTGTGCGAATTTTTTGCATTTCTCGCACTTCTTCACATATTTCTCTGAGTCTGCCTGCATGTATGGCCACCAGTATCCTTGTGAAATGGCCCTGTAAGCTAGCGATCTTCCTCCTTGATGGCTTCTACATACCACTTCGTGTATCTCGTACAAGAATGCTTCCACTTTGCTGGGGTGGACACACTTTAGATAGGGTCCTGAGAACGAACTTTTGTATAATGTCAAAGATGGGGGGAGCCAAAATCGCTGTGACTTTGCTCTAATTTTGTTGGCTTCTTTCTTTTCTTCCGGTAGGATGCCGTCTTTCAAGAATAGTATGATGGGATCCATCCACGAGGGGCCTAGTTCTGCGCAACATACCTCTTCTACTTCGGGGTCCTCAATGCTTGGTCTAGGTAGGTAGTCGATCAGTAGTGGATGAGGGATGGAGGTGTCTGCCATTAAGGCGAAGCCGGCTAGTTCGTCCGCTCTGCTGTTCTCCTCCTTGCCTATCTGTTCTATCCTCACTACTTCAAATTTCTTGATTTCTGTTCTGACCAATTCTTGGTACTTGGCCATCCTATCATCCTTTGCTTTATAGTCGCCAGAAATTTGGTTTACCACCAACTGTGAGTCGCTGTAGACCATTAATTCGGTGGCCTTCATATGGTATGCTTATTTGAGTCCTGCTAGAAGTGCTTCATATTCCGCTTCGTTGTTTGATGCTGGGAAGCCAAGGTTGATTGCTTGCTCCACAACCAGACCGTCTGGTGAGATGAGGACTATGCCAAGTCCTGCACCATGCCGGTTGGATGCTCCATCCACAAAGAGCTTCCACATCTCTCCAACGAACAACTTCCAGCAAGTGGAGGGGTCGGATGATGTCGTGGGGTCAAGAATGTTGCTGGGGTTTTCTTCAAGGTCCATGCTTGCTGTCTGCCTCTTGCTATCTGATTGAACCAAGTCTTTATTTGTTGGTGAGTCTTGGTTTGTTGTAGCTTGGTTTGCTTCTTCCTTTCTATCTATAGTCTGGTCTGCCTTGGAGCCTGACTGAGTACCTTCTGCTAGGGGTTGCGCTATTCCGGCGTCAACTTCCATCCCTAGCTCGGTTATGTCAGTTAGGTCGACTGGGCAGATATGATGACTTCCAGGAGTAAACTCTGCGACGAAGTCTGCCAAAGATTGGGCCTTTACTGCGGTTTTGGGTTGGAACTTGATGTCGAATTGTCCCAACTCTACTGCCCACTTTAAAATTCGCCCAGAAAAGTTCGCCCTTTCAAACAGAGCTTTTAGTGGGAAAGCTGTGAGGACGACTATGGTGTGGGCGTGAAAGTAGTGTGCCAATTTCCTGGAGGCTATCATTAAGGCCAATACTAATTTTTCCAGTGGCAAATACCTTGTTTCGGCTCCTAGTAATGTCTTGCTGACATAATAGATGGGCAGATGCTAGATTCCTTCTGCACGAACCAATACTGCGCTAATTACGTGCTGAGAGACTACCAGGTACAAGAAGAGTTCTTCTCCAGGTACTGGGGTGACCAGCAATGGTGGAGAAGACATATATTCCTTCAAGCTTTCTAGAGCTTGGTCGCATTCTTCGTCCCATTCGAACTTGGCTTTTAGTGTACGGAAGAATGGTCGTAGTCTGTCTGACGACTGGCTTATGAACCGATTGAGCGCAGCTGCCATGCCGGTGAGATGCTGCACTTCTTTTACCGAGTTTGGTCTCTCCAAATCCTGGATTGCTTTGATCTGAGAGGGGTCTGCTTCTATACCTCGGTTCGTCACAAGGAAGCCTAGGAATTTTCCAGATCCTACTCCGAATGCACACTTAGATGCATTGAGGCGCAACTTGTGCTTCTTCAGAATTTCAAACATCTCTCCTAAGTCATTGAGATGGTCATTCTCATCCTTGCTTTTGACCACCATGTCGTCGATGTAAGCCTCCATTGTTCTGCTTAACAATGGTTCAAACATCTTGGTGACCATCCGATGGAATGTTGCCCCTGCGTTCTTTAGGCCAAAGGGCATGACCTTGTAACAGTATAGTCCTCTTGGAGTTGTAAAGGATGTGACCTCCTAGTCTGGCTCATGTATGGCGATTTGGTGGTAGCCTCTGTATGCATCCAGAAAGCTAAGTCGGCTGTGCCCTGTCGTTAGGTCTACCAGTTGATCTATCCGTGGTAGAGGAAAGTTGTCTTTTGGGCACGCCTTGTTGACTGTTTTATAGTCGACGCAGACACGCCACTTGCCATTCTTTTTTGGCACTACAACTGTGTTGGAGATCCATCTTGGGTAGTGCACTTCTCTAATTGCTCCTGCCTCCAGCAGGTTACCTACTTCTTCCGCCACTATCTCAGCATGGTGGAGTGCTGATCTGCGTGTTCGTTGGATGATTGGTCTGGCAGATGGGTGGACATTAAGATGGTGACTGATGAAGTTTGGATCAATGTCTGGCATGTCGTAGGGTGTCCAGGCAAACACTTCGATGTTGGAGGTTAAGAATTTTAAGACCTCTAATCTCTCAGTGCTGGACAACGATGAACCGAGCAAAAAGAACTTATCCGGGTTCTTTTCATCTATTCTTACCTCTACCAAGTCCTCCATTGCTTTTTGATCAGCCGCTTTGCTGACATCTGCGAATAGCTCATTGCTCTCAGGTTCTTCCACCGAATTAACGTATCCTTTGGCAGCGCGGCTGCCGTTCACCGTGACGAAGCATTGTTTTGACATGATCTGATCTCCATAGACTTCTTCAATTACCCCGGTATCGTTGGGGAACCGTATTACTTGGTGGTAGGATGACGCCACTGATCACATGGCATGCAGCCATGTTCTGCCCAAGATGATGTTGTAAATGGAGGGGACCTTCAATACCCAGAACTCCACTTATTTCATCACGCTTCCTGCTCTGACTGGAAGAATTATTTTACCGACGGGCCATTCTAGCATGGAGTTGAATCCAATTAGGGGAGATACGGCAGACGCCAAGTCTTTGTCTTGTAGCTTCAGTTGTTTAAATGTTTCGTAGTACATGATTTCACATGAACTACCCTGGTCAATCAGAATCCGCTTGACGTCAAAATCCTTGACTCGGAGAGTGACGACCAGGGCATCATTGTGAGGGCAGTATATTCGTTCCAAGTCTTTATCCGAAAAAGACATGATGTTTGTTGCCTCTGTCTTCCCCTTCTTGATGGTAGGTTGGGCACTTAGCACCTCTCTAAAGTGCTCAGCCTTTTTGATTGATCCCCTGAGCTCGCATACACGCTCAGGTTCAAAAACTCCATGTATCACATTGATAATGCCTTGAGGCGGGGCGTCGATTGGCATCTCATTGGGGTTATTATGGTCTTGGGGGGCTGGCTGTGTCCTTCCTTCAATGTATTTATCCAAGTGACCTGCCGCCACCAACTCCTCCAGGTGCTGTCTTAATGGTGTGCAATTCTCAGTGCGGTGCCCCTTTTCTTTATGGAAGGTGCACTGCGATCTTTCGTCGTAGTCTTTCTGTGCTTCTCCTAGCTTGGCTGGCCACTTGACGAAAGGCTCATCTCTTATTTCACTCAGAATCAGATATATCGGTTTCTTGAACACCGTGGTTATGGCAGTGCGGATTCTCAACCATCTTTTATTCGAGTCTTCTTCGTTATCTCGTTTGCCACGTCCGTTTCTGTTCGGTCGATCTGCCGTATTAACCTTTGCTGAGGTCTTCTTTTCTGGTACTGTGGTCGCCCCAGATTTCACTTTGGCTCGTGCGCCATCCTCTTTTACCCTGATGTGCTGATGCACTCTTTCCATCAGGGCTTCCATGGTGAGGGGTGGCGTCATGGTGATTGAGTCCCTTAGTCTGTTCCCGACTGGAAGGCCTCTTTTATATTGTGCATTGGCGAGATTGGTGGGGCAGTCCCCAATCTGATTGAATGTCTCCCAGTAGCGACTATTGTAGGATCTAAGGGTCACTTTATCGCTCATGTCGATGGAGAGTAGCTGGTCGATTTCCACCGGGGTTTTAGTGTTTGTTCGGAACCTTGTTACGAACGCCTCTGCCAATTGCGCCCAAGAGGCTATGTTCCCTCTGGAAGTTTCTCGAACCAAGTCAAGCCTAGGTCGCCAAGGCTGGATGGGAAGAGTATGCACATTAAGGCCTTGTTTCGCCTGTATACAGCCATGACCTGGCGAAAGTGACTCAAGTGTGAGTAGGGATCCGTCTTTCCTTCATATGTAGTGAATTTGGGCTGAAGGAAGCCTGATGGTAGGGGCGCGTTTTGAATCGCCGGAACAAATGGCGAAGTCTGCAGCCTTGCTAATGCTTTGTCCGTTGGTTCGTAGGCAAGGCGCGGTATTGGCATTCCAACCTCGACGCTTCCATGCGTCCGAGGAGCCAACCCCTGTAAGGCAGAAACTCTGTGTGGATCCCGTGACCTGGCATCCTCCTTGCATCGTGCTTTTTCTTCGAGCACGGTTCGTAAGTCGGATGATCTGGGTAACTCCGTCTGTCTAGATCTGGTTTGGTGCGTATGTGAGGGCCAATACGTGCTTCCTTCAGTGTATGATCTTTCAGATCTCGTCCTCTCAGACCTGGAGTGGCGAGTTCTGGAAGACCTGGATTGAGTATCGCCTGTCCTGAGGCTTCTGCTCTCTCCTTGCGAGGGTGTGGTATTCCTACTATGTTTTTCTGAGCGGCGAGGGGGCGTCTTGTTTTTGCGCCCCTCTCCTGTCGCCACTTTTTTTCTCTTCATCTGGCGCTTTAAGGCTTCCATGTCCGCCGCCATCTTCCTTATTAATTCATCTTGCTCCTTCACGCGGTCTTCCAGAGCTTAAGGATCAATCCTCCGTCTTTTCCTGTCAGGACTTTGCAAGCAAGATTGACGGGGGCTGTGAGTCCGTCTTCCCCTAGTATCTCTCCTGGGGTTATGCCGTTGGGGCTCCAAATCTGCCATGGGAGGGATAGAAGGTAATCCAACCCTCTCAACCCTCTCATTTTTTTTATTGTTGAAATTTTTAGATTATATTCATATGATAAAATGACTAATTTATAGATAGAAATTTTATATATATGTATATAAATTTTGTGATGTGTGTACGGGAAATAAATAAACCTTCTCGTATAATCCTGTTGACCAAGTCTACTCTCCCCCGTACATCGTCGCTTTATCACCTGAAAACACAAACGTGAGCTAGCCGGCGGGTGTGTGCCGGAAACCTCTCCGATGCCTAAGTCAGCAAGCTTGACAAATAGACAAAACTCTGTGTATTCAGAAAGCAAAATTGTATGTTACCTCTCCAAAGGTGATGTTTGTGAGCTTTTATAGGTTTCGTGTGACACAATCCCAGTAGGACTTCTACTCCTCCATGTAGAGTCCTCCTAGGATTCATACTCCTGAAAGATAATGCTTATCCTTCAACACCCCCCTCACTGCTTAAACCAAGTGAGATGGTTTTTATAATGGTCGAACTCCAACATGACTGAAGTAAACATGACTATGCATAGCCGCAGAATAAGCTGAACTAACTATTCTTTTTACTGCTCTTACGTCGGCTTCTCATGTACAACCCATGGCGTAGTTAGACCGAACTAATATGTCATGACCGGTGTAACTTCCAAGACCGGTCTTACCCCAAAGTACTGTTTAGACTGATCTAACTTCGATCTTCTATTGGACCGGACTATCTTCACGGCCTCCGGACCGGACTAACTTCAAAATATCCACACGACCGGAGTAACTTACATGGCCATTTTACTCGGCCCTTTGTACTTCGGCTCAAAACGGCCCATTACCCAGCTCCGCCCAATTTTCACAAAAATTACCCTTTCAATGTGTATATCAAATATTTGAAGATATTAATAGTCTTAAAATCATGGTATTATTGTGAAAATAGGCTTACATGTGTAGTTTATATCATTAAATGAAGGATTGAAGATTTCTTTTTGGCCTTTGAATCTGCCAGAAAAGTTGTACGAATTTTTAGACAATTTTATACTCAAAATTTTGAGATGAATTCTCTACAAAGTTGTTGAGAATGATGTCTAGTTCATCCACAAATTTTTGCAACAATTATCGAGTTTTGTACGAATTTATACAAATTTTTAATTAAATCTGGAGCTATAAGACAGATTTACTATACGTTTGAAAATTCATTAAAAATTCTATATTAAACCAAATTTGGTAATTTCTAAACAAAAAATAGAATTTGAGAAGTCTAGTTTCATAATAATTTTTTAGATTATGGAATGGATTTATAAATTTAAGTATGGAATTAATTTAAGAAAATGTGATAAATCTATGTCATAAACTTTCTTGGAATTTTTCAGAATTATTTATAATTTATTTTTGGAAAATGCTTTCTGAAAAATGACCATAACATGTTTATTGAGTATTCTGTAAATTTATATGAATTTTAGAGTTGTATAAGTAATTTAATTATAATTTTAATTGCGAGATATGCATTCTGAAAATTCTGGCAGATTAAGGAGGAATAAAAAATTATCTCTTCAATTGTTTATTTGGACTAAAAATTTAACATTGTGCTAGTCTAATCTTGTAGATTAAAAATCTATGTATGTGTGTAATTATGATTTTTTGGTATCTACATTATTATTTCATACCATGGTTTAAATAAATTGTTTATTTAAATTTTGTACATTTGTTTACTATTGTGTGACATGTGTAATATTTTATGTTGGGAATTTTAATAAGTTAGTATAACATTATTGGTAATTAAATGTTGAATTATTGTGAATATCACAACAAGTAAAGAAACACGAAATTTAACCAATGATACATTAAAATTTAAAAGTGATGAGATGAGATGGTTTAGAATCTTGCGTAAGTGAGTTGCGAACCCTATCATGGCACGGGAAAGTATTTCGACTCTTATTGGTGTAGCCGATATAAGGTTGGTGGTGCGGGTGTCACAACATAGACCGTTCCCTTGGGGCAGATCGTGATGTCACGACTCGGATATGTAAGCCTGGTGCGTGGGCATCATTGGTAGTTACAGTAAGTAACATTTAAACATTTGACCAAGGGGGAGTCAGAATTGCCCGCGGCCATTGCTTAGCGGTTGAGTGGAAATAGTGCTCCGCAGAGAGTAACTTAAACTTATCTGATAAACTAAATCTATGAAAATTTAAAAAGAAAGGTGGGCATATTCCCTATGATGAAATATTGTTTCCGTTTGTTATATTTTTTTATTTGATTTATTATTATCTATTGTTATTATTTCAACTGATAACCTTCCTTTTATACTTACTAAATGTTACTTGTTATTCTGTTACTACACATTATTTATAAATTATGAGTATTATTATCGGGGTGGGTATTTTCAGTTTGTAGTATCTTATTGAGCTTGTCAGTCACTAGCATTCCCGTTGCCCTGGCGTTTTATGTCAGGTACCGAAGAAACCGAAGGAAACACCGAGGCCTTGCAAGGCGACACTCAGTCTTGGTTAGCTTGAAGAGTCCCCAAGATTCATGAACCATTTTTCTAAGTTTCTAGTTTTTTTGGGGTTATATTCGTGTTGTTTTTATGTAGTAAGACTAAGTTTTAAGTTTTTATTGGAGTTGTAATTTAAGAATTTTAATTTCTGGGTTGTTATTTAATGCTAGTAATATTAGTGACAACATTGATGAGGGGTTAGTTATTAACAAAATTGATTTTAAGTTCTAGGTCTCATTATGATGTCCTCAAATCTTGGGGCGTCACAGAGCCTCTCTCTCTCTACATTTGGACCTAGGTCCTTTGATCTCTCCACCCTACTCCCTTTTATAAAAAGGCGGAGCTTCTCAAGATCTTCTCTTTGAACCGATTAGAGTTGGATTTCAGCACTTTTGGGGTTTCTTTCTTGCTTGGCTCATCTTCTCTCTTTGAGGTAACGACTTTCTACACTTTGTTATGAGTTTTAACTTAGTTGTTAGTGATTGTGTAACGATGGTGGGTTTTGGAAGAATTTTGAACAAACCTAGGGTTTGGGTATAAAATGGAAAGATGGCTTTTGGTGAATGAGGTGAAAATGATTGTGAGGTTTGAAAATGATGTTGTTTGGTGTCAAAATAGTTAATTTTGGTACTTGGTTGAGATTTAGGGAAAGCGGGAGTTTGCCCTAGAATGAGCATTGTATTTATTTTGTATAAATAAATGAAATTGATGTTGTAAACTTGGAATTGGACAAGTATTGAAATGGATGATGAAATTGAATTGATGATATGTCTTATCTTTGGAAATTTGAAATTGAATTGATGATATGTCTTATCTTTGAAAATTTGAATAAATTATATGTCTTGAGAATATATATCTGTTTAGAAATATCTATATTGGGCTATCGGTGGAGGATAGCTTTGAATATTGTAGAAATTGCATGTGGATTAGGTAAATTAAAACTCTCCCATGGTTGATTATCATTGAATATGATTATGTTGTAAATACATTGTATATGTATGTTTATTTTGGAGTGAAAAGGGGATGTATTCTATGTGTGATTATGTGTTTATATATATTGCATATGTATGTTTGTTTAAAAGGAGAAAGGGGATGGACTCCATTATAATTAAGTTGGTCAGAGTGTCCAGGGTGAAAGTCTCGAAATCTATACATGAGTGCCAATCCCGCGGACGAAATATCCGTAAAATGGCAAGATTGAAATCTATACATGGATGCTGATTTCGCAGACGAAATATCCGTAAAATGGCAAGATTGAAATCTATACATGGATGCTGATTCCGTAGACGAAATATTCGTAAAATGGCAAGATTGAAATCTATACACGGGTGCCGATCCCGCGGATGAAATATTCGTAAAATGGCAAATTAGAAATGTTATGTGTTGATTGTGAAATTGTTAGACCATTGAGTTGTAGTTTAATTTGGATCATTGGAAGATAATGGAAATTGACTCATGTATTGAATTGAATTGGAGGAAAATGAATTAGAATATGGAATTGGTATTCTAAGGCAATATATAGTATGAATGTTTTATCCTGGGCATTGTATATGCACGTACACTTATATCTTTGTTAAATCACATATATCGTGTTAGATTATTCCTACTGGGCTGTGACTCACCCTATTTGGGAAAAACATTTTCAGGTAATGATGGCATGCCTCCACTAAAGTAATAGCATTTGAGGGATCTTCGGGAAGCAAGAGCTTCTTGTTTTTGTTAAATTTTGTATAGCCTAGGGCTTGATTGTAAGGGCTAGTCCCACTTTTGTTGTAACCAAGCCAAGGCTTGGAAAGGTGTAAACCCGGAGGGCATTTATTTATGTTAGACTTTTTTGTATTATGAACTTCATGTAATAAAAAGGCTATTACACTCTGATTAATGTTGTTACATGTATGCTTCCGGGATGTATTTATCATATTATTTTGAGAGCGTTACATTTTCAGCCACTATTTTGGGCTTATTATAGACTGTTTTAGGGCTGTCATACTCTATTTAATTAGTTTAAGCTTTGATTAGTTCATTTGTTGTAGCATTAGTCTTTGTATATAGTTTGCATCATGTTGTTCTTAGCCTTTCTTTGTTTAATTTCCATGGTAATAACCTCATTTTAAGAATTAACTTGCCACTACTTTCTTCCATTTGAGAGTTGTTTCAAACGGTTGATGGTTATTCAACACATGAACTAGAGATTTACGCTTAATGGCTTAATCTCTACGACGATTTATTGTTAACGGCGTAATCTCTCTTTCATGTTGAGAATTACTTCCCATTTGATGCTTCTCTCCTTTTAGAGGACTTAATCATTACTTCGGACAAATGGACTAAAGAATAGAAATGATTGAAAGAATTGGTTTAAATGCAATCAACACACTTAAAGAAAATGAGCCATCTTGCTTAGGCTTGGCTAGACGTTATGCCAAGTTAATCAAGTTAAGAATGATTATGCACTAATTCATGGTGTTTTGATGATTCTTGAAGTATCTTTACTACCCCCTTTGAGTTCATTCCATGATAAGAGGGAAGGGTGGTCATATTCATTGCATTTCATTGATTTTTGTCTAAAATTGTATCCGGAATCATCAAGCAATCAATTTGCTCATTGATGATTTTGGAAACAATTCTAGCCTTCTCTTGAGGCTTTTCCATGATAGAGAAGTAGGGCTGTTCAAAAATCTGTTTAGACCGGTAATCCAGACCAAACCAGACCAAACCATACAGTTTGGTTTGATTTCTTAAGAATCGGTTTGGTTTCGATTTAAGAAATATGAGAACCGTATAAACAGTTCGGTTAATGGATTTTATGAAAAAATCACGGTTTGAACCGAACTGAACCGAATTTTAAAAAATATATATACATATATATATATAATATCAAGTTTTACTTTTATTAATTGGTTTTTTGTAATTTTAATGATATTAGGATGATATAGATATGTAATGTTGAGTAATGCCTTAATATTATTAGTTTTTATCATGAGTTAAATGCAATTAGTTTGAGTAATTATTTTGTTAATATTAACAATTTATTCTTATAAATAGAAAATTTTGGAACTGTGAACCAAACCGAAACTGAACCGTTAGGATCGATTCGGTTCTTAGATTTTCTCAAAACCAAACCAATCCGGACCGTGTACACCCCTATAGAGAAGGAAAGAAGGGATAAACAGAGCTTGAACAACTCTGCCTGCACTGTTTTCACTTCAAAACACAAAACAGAGTTTTGTACAAAATTGAGGCATGGCCGGCCTTCTCTATACCCGACTGAGCTTCATTGAGGGCCGGCCGGCCCTCAAAGTTTGGTCAACGGTGTATTTTTATAGAAAACAGAGGGCAGTGGCTGAGGTGAAATAGAGCAAGCTTGGAGCAGACATGGCTGTTCTTAAACATTGTGCATGTGCATGCATGCAACCCTTGCGCATCCTTGCTTACGTTATGATCATTGAAATTAATTTAATTTAATGTTGTTTATTATAATTAGTCTCGTTAATTATTAATTGTTGTAATTATTATTTTATTTATTTGTAATTGTTGTAATTAATTAGCTTAGATAGCTAGTTTATTTATCTTGGTTATCCTTGTTGTAATAGCATAGTTAGCTAGTTAATTAGCCTTGCTTATTTTTTCATTCATTCGATTTTGTAATAATTAGTTTAATTCGGCTTTCTGGACTTTGATTTGCACTCTCTTGCATGAGAGCAATGTTATAATAATGTGTATGTTTTCCAACCCCACGTCTTTCTTCCTTTTACTTACTTGCTTACGATGGTTAGTATAGGGCATCACGTTTCATTAGCATTGTTATGTTTTGTCTCCATTTGTCTTGCATGCATATAAGGTTCGGCTCATCATGCTAAGCCGATATCAATGTCCAAATTCATTTACTTGAATACGTGCTCTCTTGCATGTCTTGAATGAAATCATATGCCATGTTCATAGCCAAACCTATAAAATACATAATGTGTGTGTTGCATTAGTCGTATTGCTTAAATTAGGAACATGCATATTTTGCTAACTCTTTCATCTTTTGGCTCGGAGTTAGGTGAGCTTTTGTCGTTTTAGCATCTTGCATCGGACATTTATGTTGCCATGTCCAAAGCATAAATACCATGAGGCTAATTGCTTAAATGATATAACTGTTTGAATGCCTGTGGATGAAGGCTAGATGCTTGAACTGGGATGGTTTGATTAAGGCCTCGTTTGGGAACAGGCTTTTTTAGTAACTTTTTGAGTTTTTGGCTAAAATGTGATGTAAAAAAAATTAGTATGTTTGGGATGACTTTCTGAATTTTTACGAAAAGATGTGCAAAAAGTAGAGAGAAAATGGAATCTTTGACTTTTTAGTATGAGTTGTTGGCTTTTTGATTTTTTTAGTTACTTTTTGACTTTTTTGCTAAAATAGCCATTTGCCAAACGAGGCCTAAATGTCCATTTTAGCCCATTTTTTCAAGTGGCAAATTCACAAAACAATTTCAAAACAAAACATGAGATCAAATGTTCAAATTCTCGCAAGTTAGTCTATATTTGTGTGCGCGCCACATAGCACATAATAGCTAATAATCCAAACAAGAGCATATAATGTAAATAAGAAACACATCACAATTAGTAGAGGCCGATCTTTGATCGGGCGAGTGGGGTGCTCAATTCATGACCTTCCCCTTTGGTACCTAAGTTCCCGAGTCGAGACACTTTGGTAATGACAAACTAATAGCCTTTGGCACGAGTCTTGGGTTTCCTAAATTTCTCAAAAATATTTAGGTGGCGACTCTAAAATCTGGTAAAGTAGTCCATTTTTGGCATTTGATTCAAACATCGATTTTTCCAAAAGAATTGCCGAATTTGGACTCTTTTTGTGTTTTCACTATTTTACATTGCACCTGTAAAATTAGATTTAGAACCACAAGTGGAGTCCGAACTGTAGAGCTATTCGCCTTCCGAAAGGAGTACGGAAAGTCGGGCTACAACTGCTCGTTCAAGTACAGAAGCTGAATACCGTGCTCTTGCTGATACTACTTAGGAGCTTCTCTGGCTTCGTTGGCTTCTTGCTCACATGGATGTTACCCCCTGTAGTGCTACTGACCTTTATTGTGACAATCAGAGTGCTATTTAGATTACTCACAATGATATTTTTCATGATCAGACCAAACACATTGAGATTGACTGCCACTATTCGCCAACATGTCACTCATGGTACTGTTTATCTACATCCGATCTCTTCTGCTGATCAACCTGCTGATATCTTCACCAAAGCTCATCCTCCTGGCCGCTTCATTGAATTTGTTTTCAATCTCAAGTTGGTAGATGTTTATCCTCCTTAAGTTTGAAGGGGGCTGTTAATGTATATTTATATGTTTAATGTAATCTATATGTTTCGATAGTTGTTAATCTGATAGACCATGTATATCTATATAGATAGATACGTATGTATGTTTAGATAGCTATGATTTCTCCTATATAAAGGAGACCATGTACATTGGTTTTAAATAATACATTTTACCCCTCCCCCTCCACACACACACTCTCTCTCTCTCTCTCTTAACTTGTTTAATACCATAATTATGATTAAAGAAAACTTTTTACTCTTAGGTACAAGTGATCCTAGCTTCTTGCATTATCAAGTGATGCTTCAATAGTTTTTGTTTTTGTTTTGTTTGTTTTTGTTTTGGATTCATGATGCTTCAATAGATTTAAGCAATGATAAGAGGTTGGTGTTGTTGTGTACACCAACATTGCATTTTATCTTTATTTTATCAACTTTTATGAATATATCACCAATTAGCAATTGTTAACCGAAAGAGAATTGTTATCGAAAAACATACAAATCTCATAGGGATGCCACATACGATAATAAAACCTACTTGTAACTGGACTTGTGAAAATAAAGGGTTACACTTTTCTTAGATTCATATTTCAATATGAGAAAATTTGATAGGCTCATAGAGCCCGCCACATGTTTCGTTTTAATAATTCGAACTGTTTATATTTTAAGATTTGTTGAGTAGAATAATTACGCAAAAAATAAGATGATTAGATATCGATAGCTATATATTTGAATCAAATTTGTATTACAAAAAATTAATGGTTATTCTTGAAATTATATTTGTCATCTATTTTTTAAAACAAAAATAATCAAAACATATAGTTATCGATGTTTAATCGGATTTGGGGTGGTTGCTGTACGGGGGTGCACAACAGCCACTGTTATGCAGCTAAATGGGCTCATTTTAGAGCCCAATTCAATAATCCAAACTGTTCATATTTTAGAATACATTAAGTACAACATACCTGCAAAAAATCAAGTTAATCAGATATCGTTTACCCATTAATCCACTCACATTTGTATTTACAAAAATAAATAACAATTGTAATTTAAAGTATTAAAATGAATACAAATATGAGTGGATGAAAGGGTAAACGATATCTGATTAAGTTAATTTTTTGCAAGTATGTTGTACTTAATGTATTTTAAATTATGAACAATTCGGATTATCGAAATGGGCCTATTTAACTGCACAACAGTGGCTGATGTGCATCCCCGCACAGCAGCCACCCCAAATCTAGTTTAATCATCTTAATTTTTTACATGAATATTCTAATCAATTAATCTAAAAAAGTGAATAGTTCAAATCATCAGAATCTGTTATAAAATGAGCTTATCAAGTCCAAACACTCTCTTAAATTGAAATGACAACTTGAGATAAACTAAATTCTAAAATAAAATATCATAAACAACTCAATCAACACATTTTATGGTAAGCCTAGTTTGTGAGATTCAGAGTCATAAAACATTATTGCAACAAAAGATTATGTACTATATAAGCAAGTTATAATATTTGTGGGGTTGATTAGTATAAATATCATAATTAAATTCTTTTAAATTGTGTTTGTTCATGAATTTTTTGAGTGATTTGAAAAAAAAAAGGGAAAATGTATGTAAAACGTAGGGGAAATGTAATTAGATTCATTCCCATTTCACCTCCAAATTTATGAACCAAACACAATCCTAAGGCCATAAATAAAAAATAAAAATGAGTCATAATCAAACATTATACATAAGGTACAACTAAAATAATTTCATAACCAACATCACAATTAGTGATAATAAACACTACAATGTATATAACCAAGTCCTAATCAAATTATAATCAATATTATAATAAATCATAACCAAATATCACAAAGAGGTAATTATGGTACGCATAGAATTTCCAATGAAACATTGGTTACAAAAGATTAGGTTTATGCAATGGCAATATAACAATATACATATTTAGAATTTTTTGTTTTTTAAAATTTACTCATAAAAATCAATGAACAATTTAAATACATTCAAGATGTGGACCTTACAATACAAGTCAAGTCTAAATCACATCTTATTTTTTAAAATACAAAGCCTATATCATAATAATAATAAAAAAAAGCACACGGAACGACACTATAAAGGTCTATTTTTATAATTAGATTAAAAGTTAATTTTTTTTTCTTTTTTAATTTTTTTTGAGTCACATCATATTTATATTTTTTTAATTAAAAATTATTAAAAGTTGACTTTTAATTTATTTTCTATTGGTTTCGATGAATCAAAAACAAGCAAAAAGGAAAAAGAGAAAAATGAGGAGGTAATGAGTCAAAACTATCAGCCGGAGCTTTGATTTTTTTTATTTTTATTTTTTATAGTAATTTTGTTATTAGGCGAAGAATTACAAGGACAACTAAAGTTGTGTTTGGCAACTGAATTTCTAATATTTAATAATTGATATAAAAAAGTGTGTAAAAAAAAATCATTTGACATTTTGTAATACATTTTTGATTTTAAAATTTTTTTGATTTGTTTCCAAACACAACCTAACAAAAATATATAACAAACTATTTGCATCTTGCACCTTTCAAGAATTTCTAGTACTACTCAAAAAATCCTGTAGGTGTTAACAATAAAGAGTTTTGTTGCTTAAATGCGGACGTTTTAGAACTTGCATACCTAGTTCAAGATGGAGGAATTGTTGATCATTTATGACTTTTAACACAGAGAATTAATTGTGTATGCTTAAAAGGAATCGTCACTAGTTCGAATCTTGTCCCAGTAAAAAGGACTTTTCATAAATTTATAGGTGTCAAATGATAATTAGACAAAAATTATAACTTGCATTGATTGAAAATGAAGTACAATTGATAATCTAAGAGAATTAAGCTAAGAAGTTAGACTAGTTACAGCTATGAAGTTATGATAAATAAGCTATGATAAATAAACTATAATGCTAAGATAGAGTAATTAAGCTATGAAGCTAAAATAGATAAGCTATGAAGCTAAGATAAATTGGAAAATGTGTATTAAAAGACTCTTGATCGAGTGTTTAGTCGGGAACCTCTTCAATATTACACTTGGAGTCCTTTATATAGTGTTAGGAAAGTCTGTAATTCCACTCAATTGCTAAAAATGTGACAGCCCTTCCTGGTGACATATATCTTTGATGCTAAGCTTGATCACTCAAGAATAGGTAGCTAATGCCTATCCTCGTAATTTTGACTTTGTTTACCACGCTCTAAAGAGCTGCCACATGTCCTTTTTTATTTGAATTTGATTTTATTCGGCTTAATTTGAGGGAAAAAAACCATTTGGATTAATTCTCAAGCCTTTTCATTTGCCATATGTGCTTATCCATACAAATCCTCAATCTTACTTGATTTGGGGATTTGATCCCTATTTTGTAGCCTTATTGTTGATTTCACCAAATTTTCAACCCCATGTAATTTTTATTCATAGCAATCATTTAGCAACAAATTAAGAGATAAGGCACCAAAATAGGAGATAAGCCTCGACAACCTCCTATTTATTAAGAACGGTTAAGGCTCACCTTATCAAATCAAATCAAATCAAATCTAAATTAATTAATTAATTAATCTAATGACTTGGCTAATTTAATTAATTAAAATAAATCAACTTCAGCCGCCACTCTATTGACCTTGGTGGGAGGTCCCATAAAATCTTTGACTCTCTATCTTTTATTGCCACGTGGTTCAAATAATTGAGGAAATTGTCATGTGACAATTTTTGCCAAAAAAGATACAAACACTAATGAAAAGTGCTTGGATATGCAACCCTTTAATATACAAGGGGTACGCAAATTTACATAAATTCTTATAAAAATACATAACTTATCTTGTAAAATCGTGTAATTTAAATACAAATTCGCGTAAGTTAATTTATAAAAATTTGAGAAATCACAACTTGGCGTAAATTCTTACAAATATACATAAGTCATCTCATAAAATCGCGCAAGTTAAATACAAATTAATTTATAAAAATTTTAAAAATCACAATTTAGTGTAAATTCTCACAAATAGACGTAAGTCACCTTACAAAATCGCGTAACTTAATTGCATAAGTTAACTCATAAAAAAGTGTTGTAAATTATCACAAAAATGTGTAACTTTACATCATAAAAATACATAAATAAATGACATATGCTTTGAACACTCAAGAATTATCCCTTACTTTTTGATAAGCTCCTGAGGAAAGATGAGCTCTTTGTGAGTTCACGAAGGGGTCTACCAGTAAATCTGATCAAGTTATATGTAAACCCACCAGCTATGGTTCCGCATAGTGGGCCAACTATATAGACCCACAGTCCCTTGTAAGCATGTTTAACAATGGCTGGTCCAATACTTCTAGCTGGCTTCTGTGTCACCCAAATGTTTTAAATTTAATATTACAATAAATAGAAATAAAAAAAATATATATATACATGTAATGACAATAATAATAATAAATAAATAATAATAAATAAATGCATAATTTAGGAAATTAGGAATTTTATCGATTAAATTGTTAAGGAAATACATTGTGAAACACCATACATTAAATATTTTAGTAAGTGGTAAATGATGTTTTATAGTTGGGCAGTGAGGTTTTTAGACGTGAATCTAACTTATAGTCATATATAATTTTAGAAGTCATCATGGATTACCAAAGAAGGTAATAACCTTTAGAATAGTAAAATGACCAAAGTAAATCTTAAGAGATAAACTCAACAAGTTTAATAAATAAATAGATAAGGGTAAATCTGCCAAGATTTACACGCGTCAACACTCGGAACCTTCCGTAACTTATTACCCACAGATTACTTCCCTATAAATAGGGATGATTGGCATGTTAAGGGCAGCAGAAAAAGAAAAAGAGAGTAGAAAAGGAGGACGGCACAGGTGATGGATCTTTGAGTGGTGGAAAGAAAGAATAAAAAATTAATTTAAGGTGAGTTATATTATACCTTGAGTTAGTATAATATGTTTTAGATATGTTTTGAGTCACCATAATATAGTTTACGTATGTTTTGACTCACCATAATTTATTTTATACAAGTTATGCTTTAGAAATTATATTAATGTTTCAATTACGTGGATTAATTTCCGAATTCTATTTATTTAAATGAAACCCATTGATAGGTTTGTTTATATTTTAAAGAATATTTGACTATAACCTTATAAACAATTATGTTTTGTAAGTACCACCACGGGAGTCTCATGCCTTGGGGGACTTAAATAACCATTGACTCCTGTTTGATCACTTTGTGGTCCCCTGTTTGTCATGGATCAACTGACCCCTGTTCTGATTGTCACTCTAGTGACCCCTGTTCTGTACCGTGTTTATAATTATTTATTTCCGTTTCTGCCATTTAATTAATTTGTTATTCAACTCAATTATGTCAATGCTTTATCTTAAATAACTATCCATGGCTATTTTGTACCCCTATTCGTACAGTATAATATTTTTCACGCTGCTATGTGCTTATAGCTGTTACCCCTTTCAGGTGACGAGGTTTAGCGGGATCAAGATGGAAAATGAATCGCTGTGTTGTTTTTATTTTTAAAGACCTTTTTTTTTTATCAGACTCTTGTAATACAATAAAGCCCAAATGACTATGTTTGTTTCCTTTTAATGAACATTTGGTACCCAATCATATTATTTTAATTTATTTAATTTATCCGTTGCGCTACTACTGCAGAAAATTTCAGAATTACTTTATTGGCATCCAGTTGCGACGCCGAATCTTTGGGTACCAGGTTTGGGTCGTGACAAAAGTTGTATCAGAGCAGTGGTGTTTTTTTTTTTTAAAAAAAAATTAAATAAATATAGTGTAAGTTTTTGAATTTTCCTGTATAATTTTCACATTATTTGAACTAATTTTTTTTTTTTTTAAAAAAATGTGTATAAAACAAAATTGTATATGTTTTCAAATTTCTCGTAAAATTATTCACATTAATTTTATCCACATTCATTGAAATTCACATTATTTGAATTGCAAAATAAATAAATAAATAAATAAATGTAAAACTTGTATTATTTGATATTATGTGGTATGTCTAACGCAAATAAACCATGTTATACATATGTTTAGGCTAAGTTTTCTTGTGTTGTAGGAAATGGCGAATCTAATGGAGTTATTCTGGTATGAGCCTCCAGAAGCTCATCTCCTCCCAAACCTATTAGAGGGCTAGGGTGACTCAGAAAGTCTTGTCAGGCAAGCCCATCCGACACTTGACCAGCTCATGGGAAGACCCGTTTATTTGCGGGCTGACCCCGATGAGGATTTCTTATTCTGGAGACTTAGCCGAGGTAGCACTCGTGAGAGGTATAAAGGACCGACCCACGTTGTTGGTCTTGCTCCGGACCTAGAACCGCCACATTTTCTGGTCGCACCTCTACCCGTAGGCTTTGCAGAGAGGAGGGGACCCGTATACTCTAGTAGCCACATTTGCACTACGACACCTCCTCCACAGCACATTGCCTATACCCCAACTGTGGACTTTATCGACGGTGCATCATACTTGGAGATACCGATACGGAAAACTAGACGGGAATTTTGGGGTTATGATCACGGTGCTCCTGTTTACATAGTCCAGGTGGTATGGAGCTGCTTTGGAATAGAGCATAGTGGGTGGGAGTTTGAGTCCATCATGCAGAGTGAGTTTGCGGGGTTATTTCATGGGCCAGTTTTCCGGAGCCAGTTCTCATGGTGGCCTAACGGTCCATTCTAGACGTCTGACTAGAAAACCCTTTTTGTGAGCTGACCATGATTAGTCTAATCCTTATATTTTTGTATCAGTAGGATTAGACATTAATTTGTGACCGCCAGACTAACGCCTTATGAATAGTAACAATGATGTATACATATGTGGTATTAATGTAGTGATATTAATGTAATAGTAAAACTAATATGTTATATATGAATGTGGTGATATTAATGTGATAGTAAAAATAATGTATTATATATGAATGTAGTGTTAGTAGAACTAATATGTTATATATGACGTTGTATCGATGTGATGTCACGCTTATATCATTTTACCTTGTAGTAATGGCCAATGAAGGAAATGAAACTGGATCATCAGCCAGCGGTACCATCCCAATGGAGCAAATCATGGAAAGAGCAGTCACCAACTTTTTGCAGGCCTTGCAAACCAGCATAACCAATGGGACACTAGAGAGACGAGAAGAACCAACTACGACTAAACAATTTCAGGATCTGAAACCCACCACGTTTATTGGCAGTCCAAACCCACTAGTAGCAGAGGCTTGGGTCAGGGACATGGAGAAAATCTTTCGCGCGCTACCTTGCACAGAAAGACAGAAGGTGACTTTTGCCACCTTTAGCTTCAAAGACAATGTACAAGAATGATGGCTTCTTACCCTGGAGAAAGAAGATATTATGACTTGGGCGAGATTTTTAGAGGTATTCTATGAAAAGTACTTTCCAGATTCACTACGGGAACAAAAAGCATCAGAATTCATACATCTAAGGCAAGGAACCATGACAGTGGCCGAATATGAAAGTAAGTTCACACAACTGGCCCGGTTCGCGACATATGTCATTCCCACCGAAGCTCGAAAAGCCAGAAAATTCGAAGCAAGATTGGATCCTGAAATTAAGGACAGGCTGGAGGTTTTGAAACTACCAACCTATGCGGCGGTGGTAGATCGAGCATACATTGCGGAAAAAGGGATTAAGCCTTGTGTTCCGGGAAACCAAGCCAGAGGAAGCGATTTTGGGAAAGAGATAACAGAAGACCCGGTGTCGCACCTTCCAAGAGAGTAAATATGGGCATAACCAGTTCAAGCAATCAAGGTTCTACAAATCCCAGAGGTGGCATCATTCCAGTTTGCACTACTTGTAGAAGGACCCATTGGGGACAATGCCGTCAATATACGGGAGCATGATTTAGATGTGGCCAAGTTGGCCACTTGCTGAGAGATTGTCCAAAGCTTACCAGTTCTACAGCTAGCCCCTCTACACCAGTTCAAAAACCCGCGATATCTGGAGGAGTGAGGAAGGACCAGAAACGCCAAGGAAGAGCTTTTGCCCTGGTGCCTGGAAATCCAGAAGTTACTGAAAATGTTGTGTCAGGTACACTTTCTGTTTGTGGTCACTTAGCCCATGTTCTCTTTGACTCTGGTTCAACTCATTCTTTTGTTACACCGCACTTTGTTACCAAGTTTGCATCAACATCCGAACGCTTAGGACATGTACTATCTGTGTCTTTTCCTTCTGGAAACTCCACCCTTAGTACTGATGTATACAAATCTTGTACTGTATCCTTAAAAGGTGAAACCTTACACGTAGACTTGATACCCCTTTGCATTAATACCTTTGATGTAATCTTAGGAATGGATCGGTTAGCTGCCAACCGTAACTTTATCTTGTCTTCGAAGGAACTGGAGCCTCTCCCCCTCCATGTATTATATCCTTCATGACAGCCCAACGACTGCTAAGAAAGGGTTATATCTGTTATGTGATTGATACTCAACAAGAGACCCCCACACTTGATGCAATCCCTGTGGTTCGAGAATTTTCGGATGTATTTCTTGAAGACTTGTCTGGCACCCTAGTTGATCGGGAAATCGAATTCACTATTGAAACCCAACCTGGTACACAACCAATCTCAAAGACCCCTTACCGTATGTCCATGGCAGAATTGAAAGAACTAAAAACTCAACTCCAAGAACTACTGGACAAAGACTTCATCCGACCAAGTACCTCACCATGGGGAGCTCCGGTACTGTTCGTAAAGAAAAAAGATGGTACAATGAGGTTATGCATTGATTATCGAGAGCTCAATAAAGTCACCATAAAAAATCGGTACCCCCTGCCACGAATTGATGACTTGTTTGATCAACTGCAAGGCGCCCAAGTATTTTAAAAAATTGACTTGCGTTCTGGTTATCATCAACTAAAAGTCAAAACAGAAAGCATCGAAAAGACTGCCTTCAGAACTCGTTACGGGCACTACGAGTTTCTCGTCATGCCATTTGGCGTCACAAATGCTCCAGCAGCCTTCATAGACCTCATGAATCGAGTGTTCAAACCCTATCTTGACGAGTTCGTTATTGTTTTCATTGACGACATTCTTATATACTCCAAATATCCAGAAGATCATGAACACCACTTGCGAAGAGTTCTACAGACATTACGTGATCACAAACTTTATGCCAAGTTGAAGAAATGCGAATTTTGGGTCACTAGTGTACACTTCCTCGGTCACGTCGTTAACAAAGATGACATCTCAGTTGATCCCCAAAAGGTTGCAGCAATTATGGATTGGCTACGACCTACTAACATATCGGAGATTCGAAGCTTCTTGGGCCTAGCTGGCTATTATCGGCGCTTCGTGCAAGATTTCTCGAAGATAGCTTCACCCTTGACCCAGCTAACTCAGAAGAACACGCCTTTTGAATGGACCGAAAAACAAGAGCATTGCTTCCAAGAATTGAAAAACAGACTCCTGACGACTCCTATACTAGCACTCCCTGCGGAAGCAGAAGGGTTCGTAATTTACAACGATGCCTCATACAATGGTTTGGATTGTGTTCTTATGCAAAATGGGAAGGTCATTGCATATGCCTCACGTCAACTAAAAACCCACGGGAAGAACTACCCGACCCACGATCTGGAGTTAGTCGCAGTAATCTTTGCCCTCAAAATCTGGCGTCATTATCTCTACGGAGCAGCCTGTGAAATTTACACAGATCACAAAAGTCTCAAATATCTGTTTACACAGAATGAGCTAAATATGAGACAACGACGATGGTTAGAATTTATGAAGGATTACGATATAGAGATCCATCATTATGCCGGTAAAGCTAACATAGTAGCAGATACATTAAGTCGAAAGACGACCAGAAGTTTGGCATGTACCCTTGCTCCTCGCAAGATTAATAGACTTCTCGCCAACATAATCGTGGAACTCGAGTTGATTGAAGAAATTAAAGCCCGCCAATGTGAAGATAAACTTTTAAAGAAAAAGTATGAAGAGCAAGGAAACACGCCTGATCCTAACTTTACGATAAGCAATGGGATGCTAAAATTTTGAAATCGAATTTGCGTATCCGACCTTCCAGAACTCAAGAAAAAGATATTGGTAGAAGCTCATAGCTCGAGGTTTGCGATCCATCCTGGCAATACGAAGATGTATCACGATCTGCAGGAACACTTCTGGTGGACAGGAATAAAGAAAGACATAGCAAACCATGTCTCCAAATACCTGCGTTGTCAACAAGTTAAAGCAGAGCATCAGAGACTTGCAGAAATGTTGCAACCACTCCCTATTCCCGAATGGAAATGGGAGCATATTACTATGGATTTCGTGGTCGGGCTACCGCAATCAGTCTTGAAGAATGATGCAATATGGGTTATCGTAGATCGATTAACGAAGTCGGCGCATTTTCTACCAATCAGAATCATGTACTTCCTCTCTAAGTTCGCCACTCTCTACATTAAGGAAATCATTTGTTTGCACGGCACCCCAGTTTCAATCGTATCCGATAGAGACCCCCGTTTCGTGTCTTACTTCTGGAACAAATTACAAGAAGCTTTGGGAACCACTCTAAGGTTTAGCACGGCTTATCACTCGCAAACTGATGGGCAATCTGAAAGGACGATCCAGACCTTGGAAGATATGTTACGTTTGTGTGTGCTAGACCTCAAAGGCAACTGAGATGATCATCTACCTTTAGTGGAGTTCGCATATAATAATAGCTACCATGCAAGTATTCGAATGGCACCGTACAAGGCACTGTATGGAAGGAGATGTCGATCACCTCTGTGTTGGACAGAAGTCGGAGACAGAAAATTATTAGGCCCCGAGATCGTGCAAATAACGAGCGATAAAATCTAACTCATCCAATAACGAATTCGTACTGCCCAGAGCCGCCAGAAAAGCTATGCAGATACACGGAGACGAGACTTAAGATCTCACCGACAAGAGGGGTTATTCGATTTGGTAAGCGAGGAAAGTTAAGACCACGATACATCGGCCCATTCGAGATACTTGAAAAGATTGGTCCTGTAGCATATCGTCTTGCGCTTCCATCCGAACTATCCAATTTCCATAATGTGTTTCACGTTTCGATGCTTCGTCGATATCTTCGAGATCCAGAGCATGTTATCGATCATGAGAACCTAGAAGTTCAAGAAGATCTCTCTTACGAAGAGCAGCTTGTACAGATTCTCGATCATCGTGATCAGATCCTTCAAAATAAGACTATACCCCACGTAAAGGTCTTATGGAGAAACTATCGTGTCGAAGAAGCAACGTGGGAAACTGAAAGCCAAATGCGAGCCAAATACCCACACCTATTCGAAAACCAAGGTATGTCAAGTTTGGGGACAAATTTCTTTTAAGGATAGGAGAAATATGACACTCGAATGTTTTAAATTTAATATTACAATAAATAGAAATCAAAATATATATATATATATATATATA
>NW_021024852.1:413822-473593 GCF_004153795.1 Camellia sinensis
CATACCAACCAACCAGTCACATATCATGCTTCCCATTGGGTCAAACGAAGTTTCAGTAGAGCTTCTCTTCTTCCTCCTCGTCCTCCATCTCTCTATCAAAGTTCCATAAAGGTGCAAACCCTTTTCTCTCTCCACCTATCTTTTTATTTATCCGATTATAATCTACTTTACATCTAAGTCATATATATATAGTTATATACTATTGATTTTTGTTAAATTTGTGGTGTTAAAACTTCATGTAGAATTGGGTTTTTGAATATCAACTGATTTGAGTTTAATAGAAGATAAATTTTTGGGCTTTGTGCCTTTCAACAAATCAACCAAGCATTTGTTCCTTTTTTCCCTCTTTTTTAGTGAGGCTCTGAATTGTTCTTCTTCTTTCTCAGCTTGTAAGGGAGAATCATGGGGTTGTTCTGTCAATTTGAGGAAATTTTCATAAATTGAACTTTTAATTCTTCTAACCTTTCCCATCTGTAGTTGGTTAGTCTAACTCTTAAACATGGGAAGCAATAGCTTTGGGTTAAATTTTGTCACACTGCTTTGATCATCTTGTTTTTCCATTTGATGAGAGGATGAAGATGATGAGATGATAATATCAGAAGAAGAAGGGGATGAGTTGATAGTCATTCCAAAAACTGGACCGTATTTAGTCATGAAATAGAAGGATAGATTTGAGTAGAAGAGAGAGACAAAAAATTAACAACAGAAAAAACTCGAATACTGACTAAATGGGCGAAAAATAATGAGACAGGATTACACCTGCTCTGATACCATGAAAAAATAAATATGGAGAGAATAATTGACAGAGCAAACAAGCTCTTTGTTTTCAATTGTATTAATCCTTACGGGGAGACTCCATTTTATAGGAGTGATTATACAACATTTGCAAGACAATATAATGAAAAGCTACTAGACAACATAATGAAAGGCAACAATCATAATTAAAGGCACAACATATAAAACTAAAAGTAGCCGAAAGGAAATGGCACTAACTAAAGCAAATTGCACTATCTAAGGCATCTGATGACTACTAATGACACACAAATATAATATATACATTATATATATTATTAATAATGAAAAGAAGCTTGATTTCAAACAGTTTTGATGTTGTTTCTTTCCCAAATGTTTGTATGTCAGTTGTTGTTGTACTGTACGTTCACATTGTTAGGGATTCAAATCAACCGACTTTGATGTGTTTCTATGTCGATCGTTATTTTTGATGAATTTTTTCCTAGTGTCCTGCTTCGGTGTGGATGAAATGGTTGTGCACATGACATATAATAATGTGTGGCAACAAATACACTGTCGTGCTTAATGATGTAGGAATAGTTGGTTAGTTTTGCATGTATGATTGTTGGTGTGTGTTTGTATAACATATTTATGTGTATAAATTTCGCGGGATATGTTTACCTATTAAGTTAGTAGTTGTTGTGTTGATGTTGATTGGTAGCCGTATTATGTGGGGTTGGTAGTATGTAGCGTAGCTGTGTGGGTGCTCGTCGATGGTACTGCAATGTGTGCACATCGATATTACAATTACAAGTAAATATGAATAGTGGTAGGGCGGGACATGATTGTTTCGGGGTGATATGGACAGTTGTCCACAGTTGTGTGGGCAACGTAGCATTTATGTATTATGTACGAGGTAGTGGTGGGTGTGGGTAGGAAGCATGATAGTGTGGTGAAGAGGTGCTCGATATGCGTTGATAGTGTTAGCATGTTTAGGTTACATTAACTTTGATGTGTATTGTGTAGTTTTTGTTGATAGAGTGTTTGTGTGTTTCTGTTGACCGTGTGTGCTAACATTTTAATGTTAAATATAGAGGTTGGATAAATGGGAAGCCCGTGGACGAGGTCTTGTGAGCGGAAACAGCAAGAATCTCTAGGAGGTAACCACAGGAGTAAAGTTGGTGTGAATATGGAAGGATGGAGGCTGTTCAAGCAACTGAGGAGTGAGAAACGTGGGAGTTGGTCAAACAGACGGCCGAAAACGAGGGTCAACTTTTGGTCCAACATTGTCGGCATAGTAAAGACGGTGTTTACAATCAAGTTAAAGGATAATCACTTGTTTCATTTCAGGAAGACACCATTACGGCTATTGTTCGAATCTATTTTGGGGAAATAACTAGACTGTCACGACCCGCTCCCCGTACCCAAGGGTTAAGTATCGTGATGGCTAGTAACTGAAATTACCTCCGGCCAATTCTTGAACAAATTAATAAACGCGAGCGGAAATAATATTTAAGTAAGGGTACCAAAATAATCATCTGAACTTCTATTTTATTACAAAATTTATTGACCAAAAGACCGATATTTACATATAAAAATATCATAAAGTGTTGTGTGTGTCTATTCCACAGCCCCGCATCTAAGACTTTTCAAAAACTATTTCTGAATTGCATTATTTCCTGAAAATTGGTAAACAGCTATAAGCACATGGCAGAGTGAGAAATATTATGCCAAGAGTATAAGGGACACAAAATAACCATGGATAGTTATGTAACTAAAATATTTAAAATAACTTAATCTGAACAAATACTCATTTAAGTAGCAAAATTGAGATTATGTAAATAAATAACCATAACCACAGTACCGAACAGAACAGAACAGAGGTCACAAGAGTGACAGTCAAAACAGAGGTTAATCGATTCATGACAATACAGAGGTACGGATTCAAGAGGTGGCTCGTACGGATTATAGAGGTGGCTCCCACAATAGTGTAGCACTTATCTTCACACAACACTTTGCTCCACACAGAATAGAGGTCAATAGATCCATGACAACAAAGAGCCACAAAGTGACCAAGCATAGGCCAATGGTTATTTAAGTCCCCCAAGGCTTGGGACTCCTGTGGTGATACTTACAAAACATAATTGTATATAAGGTCATTGTCAAATATTTTTTATAATTTAAACAAACATATCCATGAGTTTCATTCTAAACAAATAGAGTTCAGAAATTAATCCACGTAATTGAATTGTATTAATATAACTAATAAAATACAACTTGTATAAAATAAATTATGATAAGTCAAAACATACGTAAAATTTATTATGGTAACTCAAGGTATAATATAACTCACCTTAATACTAATCCTTACTATTTTCTTCTTATTTTTACTACCTTCTCACGGATGTTCCTTCACTCTCATTTTCCTTTCTATTTCCTTTTCCTTTCTCCCTATCCTCTTTTCAGCCCCACTCATTCCCTTTATATATATATATATATATACAGCGCCTAGGGGCATTAATGGCCCAAATTGAATGATTCATCCTCCCTAATTCCTAGGCAGCCCAGATGGTTGAGTTTTAGTCGTCCAGCAAATACACAGGTTGATTCTTGATAGATTTGTTTTTTTTATTATTAGATTCGTTATTATTATGAGATTTGTTATTAGTATTTGTTTATTTATTATTTTTAACTTTAATTTGGAACCAAATTAACACAAATAATTTTACATTAATCCTAATTAATAAAATAATTACACAATAACAATGTAAATTAAATTACACTTTATCACATACACCCATAACATTCAATATTTTATTTTACTCTTACAGAATGTTTAATTAAACATTTAGGGTTTTTCTCATTTATAATAAAATTTAAGAGACAACTTAAATTTTCGAGTTGTTACAAAGACCATACTGGATTCCGTAAAGGGGACAATTTGGTGATGAGCATAATACGAACATACAGTGTGCGTGACGAGTGTTTCCGCATTGGCGGCCATGTTATTGACCTAACTGATGATGATGTACGTTTGATTTTTGGCATTCAATATGGGGATGCATTCCTCGATATGACACCCCGGCTAAGGCAGCCATCGGATTTTATTCAACGTAGGTGTCCTGGGACAAGTCGCATTACCCCGAAGGTTGTTTGAGATTTATTAGTTGCGGCAGCAAACGGCAAAACCGCACGTGACGAAAAAGACACAGTGAAACTGTTATGTCTTTACACCTGTGGGAAGTTGTTTTTCTCCACATCTGGCGAAACAATTAGTTGGGCTCTCATGCGTTATATTGATAACTTGGATGTGATGAAAATGTACGAATGGACCGGTGCAATACGTAATACATTGACGGTTTCTATTCGAGAATTCCACCGCACACCCGAAAAAGTGACCGGTTGCGTAGCCACTTTGTTGGTAATGTTTACACTGTAGTTATGTTTTTTTGTACGTAGCTGGCGAGTGTGTAGGTTGGTAGTGTTGTGTATACACGTGTGTTTTATTAACGTAGACTAACTTTTTATTTAGTATTGGTTGTGTGAGCACTCAACGATGGTGAACGCCGATCATCCTCACATGTTTATGAGATTTCTGAAGTGGAATGTGAGTAAGGTGTTGAGAGTTCCACGTGGAATCAAACTAATAGGCATGGTAAACTTTGAGGTATGTAACGTATTAGCTGTTATGGTGTGAGAAATTGGTAGTGGTGTACGAGAGTGAATATTATGGATTTTTTTACTCGTTGCATGTAAAAGGTGAACGGCTACCGGCAGACGCTGAAGAGATTGTCATGCTCGGTGGGAACATGGTGGGTGGGGCACAAGGTGCCAGTTCGATAGAACGTCACCAAGATATATTTCTGGACGGTATGGGTGGATCTGTTGCGGGCCGTGTCGTGGCCAGTGGTAGTTCTAGTTCAGAAGATCGAACAGACTCTGGTAGTGAGGGTTCGTATCATATTGGCAATGTGGGTAATGTAGGTGAATGTGATGACATTGGCGCACGACGTGGCTCCGAGAACGACCAAACACAACAAACAATTGAGGACTTGAAACTACAACTGGTCACGAAGGAAAATGAAATAAGAAGATGTGAGTCATATGATAAGAAACTGACAGAGTCAAATGAGATGCAAGCGGTTCATATCGTGGGCGGGTTCCAAAGTGTTTTGAAGATGAAGGACTGCTAAAGATCGTGGAAAGACTTGTAGCTGAGAATAATAAACTACTAAAGATCATTTCAAGTCTTGAGGAGCAATTAGCAGACCAGGAGGTGCACAATGTGACGCATACGTTCCGAGGTGCCACATTAGATGTTACAGAAGGAGTTGTTGCCGCTAGTGCAGATATAAAGAACGTTGTTAGTAGTGCTAGTTGCAACCCGTGTGTGTTGGTCAGTGAGGCTGAATGGAAGGTAGGTGAGGACAGCACGGGCTTGAAGGGCCTTCAAGCAGTTAGACAATCTAACGTTGTGGACATCGAGCAGCATGCGCTTGACGTGGTGATCGTCATCCCAATCATGGCAAAAGATGGAAGGGCGAATGGTGGTCCAAATTGGTTTGTGCGAAATATCAAGTCCAAGGTTAGGAAGGAGTTGAAACTCCCAGAGTTTGAATACCTCGCAGTGCGTACAGATGTGTTTCGGGGCAGTGTAGAGATGGTATGGAGGGTAGTGTTATGTGTCATGAGGTTATTGACTTGGATAAGGTTGTTGGTATTCAGAAAAAGTGGTCAGGTTTTGTGGTGAACAACCGGTTGGCCATGTGGAAAATGTTAACCAATGATAAGGAGAAGCAGATTACTGATGCGTACGATCACGACGATGACGGGTAAGTAATTGGGTTTACTTGTTGTCCGTAATATATTGACAGTAGGTATGAATATTTCACACAGCATTTGGGTAAACTGTTTCGTGTGTAGGACTGTTATGTGGGCTAGTCATAGTGATGGAGTTGAGGTGTATTCATCCGACGTGTTGGCCCTAGTCCGACAGGACCGTATACGTGGCAACGTAAGTAGTTCACTTTACATGATGTGCTACGTAGTTTATGTTGGTATGTTTAATTGATTGACTTCCAGAATGTAAACTTGATATATGTTCGTACGGTTTGTGTTAGGTCATTGATGCGCATGCGACACTGTTGATGACCGAGCAGGGGAAAATAAACAATGGCACCGAATTTCCTAATAAATCTTATGTTGTCAGTAGCATATGTTTGGTAAGTCCATTTAGTACTGTTGGAAAATACTGGTTCAATGTTTCCCCCTACTGATGGTGTGATGTTATGTTGTTGCAGGATATGATTAAAAACAGTAACATGAATGCGAGAGAGAGGTTCATACTAGACAACCTGGGCGCTGTGGGTGAGGCACGTTACATCCACTTTCTGATATGCCATGACTCTCACTGGACGCTTATGGTGTATGACACGAATGATGGTAGTTGGAAACATTTTAATTCGATGAGGGAGAGGGCCGGCATTGTAAACATGCACTACACAGAAGGGACTTTGTTGGTAAGATTGTCTTTGTGTATTTTCTTGATTTTATGTAGTTGTACAGGTGTTGTGGTTGCGGAGGGTTATGGTGATGTTTGATTGTGGTTTTGTTGTGGCTGCATTCTTGCAGAAAAACGTTGTGTCAGATGTTGTCAAACGTTCACTGAGTTCACATGATTTGGGAGACCTTGCACAGACAGAAATTGTCCGCAGAACGTCCAGAAACGTATGTTCCTAGTGTCGTTTTTGTTTACCAATTTATTATGTTGCAAGTTTTGTCGTTATGTGTGGTTAAATCGTCGGGATTTAACGCAAGTTGGACTGTGCTAACATTGTATGCGCGATCATGCGACAATATGTTCGTCACATCGAAGTGGGCATATCGTTATATGGGGGGGAACTGCAGCGTCCTGCGCGTAATCATGGTGAAAGGATTTGTGAATGACCCGGTTCGCGGATTGACTGCAAATGTATTCCACCCACACGGTTGACGCAACTGCACAGCTAGTTGGTGCCCAATATTATTACTGGAACATGAAGCACATAAGTTTTGTTTGTTAATAGTGTGCAAAACATTTGGTTGGTAGTCTTTAGCAACAGTTGTCAGTTAATGATGAAGTAGTTTATTATGTGTGGATTTTTTTTGTCATTGTTAACGCGTGTCGGTTTATGAAATGTTTTGATGCTTACGCGTTTGGTTTACAAAGTTTTAATTTTGATAATTTACATCATTTTATGTGTGTCATTTTTGAAGTAATTGTCGAAATGGTTGTTATTGCTTGTGGCTTGCTCGTGTTGTACGTATTTTTATAGTATGGTCTGTTTGTTGAGGTCAATACATTGTGTTGTTGCGTGTATTGCCGTAATGGTTATGCAGGTGCTGTAAACACACGTCTTGAATGTAGTGTTTGTGAACGTATGTATGCAATAGTAGGTGGGGCGTAATGGTAGTACAAGTGCTGTTTGCGCAAGTTGTAAATGTGCGCAGCATAGGGTGAACATGTAGCCCAAAGAAGCACAAATATGAAATTTAGTGAAGCATGCAAGTGCAAACATGAATGCTTGTGTGTGTCGTGATCTATGCGTTCTGTAATTTGCGCTGTCATGAATTGTGAATTACTATGTAGGAAAATAAATGAGGTAAGGTGTGTGTCCTTGTAAGTAAGTGCTTTGTTCGTGGGGTAAGTTGTGAATATGCATGCGTAATGTTTAGTTGTGTTGTTGTCTGGTTGATGTGATTTTATGAGTTGCATGATCTGTTTACGTTCAGTACTATAGGTAATTAATGTGCATCTAATGCACTAATATAGGTGCTTATTGTGGCAGAACATGTTTCATGTAAGAAATATAAGTTCTTAACAAGCATTCAAACACTTTATTTACGGAAAAAATACCATTGATGGTCTTGGTAGGGGATTGTTTGAACGGCCGAACCGTTTACAATGGGTATGCTAAACACAGTTGTTTATTGATAACCATAGTTTTGCGCTAATATAAACGTGAAAATGATATGGAATGTAAATAGATGTGATGGGTAAGTCACTGTAGCGGTTCCTTGCATGTTTTTCTGTTGTGATTTCCCGTGCGACCACATTTGCCACAGCGTATTTGCTAGACTTGCTCGCCCCTTGATAATATTTGTTTTTTCTTCGGGCTTCTCGGCGGTCTTTTCACTGCTGGTGGCTGTATGACGTAGTCTGTCGGGTCGAATGGTGATTGTTCGACTGTGGGTATTGGGTATATGGTGGGGGCATATGTCGACCAATACTCAGACACATGAAAAAATGGTTCTACGAGTTCATTCAAATCTTTGCCGCTTTTGCGAACAACTATAACTGCGTGGGCACATTGGAACCCATTAAGTTGCCATTGGAAACATGAGCACATACACCTGCCGATATCTACCAACACGGAAGGGTATAAATGAACCTCGTAAATCTCATTATTACCTAACCTTCCATGATCGGTCTTTGTTGAACGCCTTCTCCAAACGGGATTCCATCTTTGGACAAATTGCTCCTATCTACGTCTACGATGTGACGCGATGTTTTACCATTTGCCACATTAACTGAACTCTGACACTGTCTACCATTTTTGTGATTGGGAGATTACGTGTGTCACGTGTCCACGAATTGAAAGATTCGGCAGTGTTAGAACTTATCTCGCTGTAATGTTTACCCCTACAACATGGCCATGTGGGAACGGTTTCACCACGTTATAAATATATTGGTAGATTGGTAATGAATGGTAATCCGCATTGTAATGATCGTACATACTTGAAGAATGCATTTGCCTAGTGTTGAGGGTGTGCGTCAGTAAGGAATTTTGTTGCTACTGCACGTCCACTTTTTTTGAAATTTTCAACTTTCTGATTGAAGGCAGTGACGGTTGGTGCGTACGCACATGTGTAAAATTTGCTTATCAACCCAACGCAGTGCATGTTGTTGACGTACCGCATTTTGTCTCGAAGATTACGCTGCAAGTGTTAGGGGCAGAATGTATGATGTGAGTGCAGGAAAACTACAAGCATTACTTCAAACAGACCCACGTTGCGATCCAAAATGAAGGTGAGTGGCCTGTCAACATCCACCATGTTAACTAAATTCTGCAAAAACCATGTCCAGTTTGTGGTGTTCTCCGTGTCTACAATCGCAAAAGCCACTGGAAACAACCCTGTTTATACCATGTAAAACTGGTCAGTTGTATTAAGATAACTGTTTGAAGTGTTATAGTAAAAGTCAAAATGTAGTAACATAATATGTGATGTACTTTTCATGTAACATGATATCTAAAGAATACACATTGTTATGCCCAAAATTTGTTGGAATTTACCTGTGTTCCCATCCTTAGAAGTGGCCGCAAGAAAAACCCCTTTGAACTTGCCTTTAAAGAAAGTGGCGTCCAAGAATAGTAGCGGCGACAATGAGTGAACCCATCCATACACGCTTTGAATGATATAAAGTACCGGTTAAAGCGATGGGTGTGGTGATTGTATTCAAGGTTCGTGTAGCTCCCGGGGTTGTACTCTGTTATAACGTTGTTATACCAACACAACTGATCGAATGAAAAATAATGGGCATCGAACAATTCACCTCTTGCTTTCTCAACGCCTAACCATGCAACACGGTATGTAACGTCGAGCCCGTAATCATCTTTCAAATCCAAAATTACATCAGTCGGACGTGTGAATTGTCACGACCCAAACCTGCCCCTATGAGTTTAACATCGTGACCGGCCAATAATTCGTGATTACTAAAGGCCTGTTTAACAATAATGACAACAGTACAGAGTAGGGGCTGGCGGAAGCCAATCATTAAACGAAAGATGTCCAATGAGCTGTGACAGTTTGAATGGAAAAAGACATTTATGGACAATCCACATTTAACCATATACATATACACATAGTATATAGATTAGGGACCTAATCCCTTTACCATAACTGTACAACCAAGTCTTAATACATTCGGTACATAACAGAGACAAAAGGGTGAATCCGAAACACCCCAAAAATAGCCTTGGCTTGAGAAGGCTCGGAACCTCGAAGTGAGGCACAACGGTTGGCTGGTCAAAACATGAGCTTAACTTGACGCTTCTAGCTTCGGTCCGGTGCCTGGCCACCTACATACATATATAAACTGTGAGCTAAAACCCAATGAATAACAAACATGTAAAGGGGTTAAGAATGAATGTCCTTTCAGTAATTAAAACAGTCATTTGCATCAGTAGATCAGTTATTCAATCAGTGGCTCATATTTCATGCCATATCAGTCATTTAGAAATCATAGCGATCATACGTGGTACATTCAATAGCAAAACAGTATAGTAGGTCTCAATAGACCGAACAGTCAGTTGATGGCCGTCGAAACAGTAAACAGTATTGGTTCCAAACATTGGAACTGGCAGAGATCTTTGTAGCAGTAGCAGTAGCAGTAGCAGTAACAGTAACAGTAACAGTAACAGTAACAGTAACAGTAACCGTGCAGTAGCAGTAAGAGTAACAGTAACAGTAAGTTACCATGGATGCCACGAGTACAATTCATAAAATAGGACAAACATTCATTCGGTAAACAATGTCACTTCAGAAAATAGTACAGTCTATCGTTCAGAGAATAATTATAATTGAACATATCTTTACAACATTGTTACACACAGATTACTGGGTTATAGTCAGGCTAACCAGCGTCCTCAGGTGCCAACCCTACACAGTTGCAGAACGAACACACACTAAATTACACATTTGGGATTAACAACTTAGCCCCTATCTTGACTTGGTGTGATTCTATAACATTATCCTCATTAAGATGCCTTAAACATGGCCTAGGAATGCCTAGGATGGAATGATAATGCAAAAAGGCATTTCACAACATTTTTTAAAATTTTGCTGAAAACAAGGGTCTTGCTGGAGCGTGGCTTTCTTCGCTCGAGCGGACACGCAGACAAAGAAGCTCCGCTCGAGCGTGACTTCCCTCGCTCGAGCGGACTGCAAACTCATGAAAAAGTACTGGTTGCACGTTTTTCACGCTCGATGGACGCTCGACCCACGATCGAGCGTGAGACTCAGACCCTCGCTCGAGCGCGGATTACCTCGCTCGAGCGGACCTGCAAAACACATGAACTTCTGGGCATATGCATTTCACGCTCGAGCGGAAGTGCATGTACTCAGAGTGTACGCTCGAGCATGGATAAAAAACTAGAATTTCTAGGTTGATCCTCAAGCACAAAACTCAAGCTTAAAAGCTTCAAACTCGATTTTTCTGGGCTAATTTTATGGAAAACATTTAGAAACCCATATTACAACATGCTTTAAAGATTATTTTATATAATCAAGCTCAAAGGTATGACAATTGAACACAGTTTCCAATGTAAACTTGAAGAACGATGCAAGAACATAACATGCATGAGTTCTTAAGAACTCTAATGCTCCAAAGCACGATCAAATGCAAGATTTTACTCAAAAACATGGTGAATTTCTAGAGTATAACCATAATATGGACATGCATATGGAAATTCACATGAAAATGATCTCAAGATTCAATGATATGGACATGCATGCAAACATTGCTTCTCAATTCAACTCTTAAGACTATTTCTTGACTCTAAATAGTAATTTTTCCATGAACCATGCATGAGACAACTTAAATTCACAATTAAGAGAATGAATTTCCTACCTTACGTCTTGAATTCCAAGTGTAGAAGCCTAATCTCTCAAGTCCTCTTCAATTTCTTCTAAGTTCAAACAAGACTCTTGTTGAATTCAATTCCTCTTCCAATTCTCTCTCTCTCCCACGGTTTGGTCTAGAGGATGGAAAAGATGATGTATCATATGTGTGAAAAGAATTGGTCTTGAATCAACCCACTTAGTGGCAAATGTGTAAATAACCTATATTCAATTAATCTAGCATTGTTTATTCTAATTTAATCATTCCAAATTGAATTTTAATTAAACCTATCATAAAATTCTATAGATCCTAATTAGCATATAACACTAATCAATTTCTGAATCGGTTGCCGATAAGGCTTTCAATTTGCAATTCAAAATCAAAACATAAATAGATCATTCCGTAACAAACAGATAGAAATGCAATTAAAACAATACACTCATGTAATCAAATTAGAATTTCACCTTAATCAGTTACGTATCATGCTTAACCACGGATTAACACTAATCAGAGGTGAGTGTTGTCACATGAATGGTCTGTGACGGACGCGTGATGATACAATATTGGAAACCAACTCAGACCCCATCCTTGGGTGCTATGATGTACGAATAGCAACGCCGCAACTGTGTTCAAAGTTCCATTTGCGTAGATAGAAAAAACTGTTTGCACTTAACACACGAGCATGGGCAGACCACGCGCAACACTTTGATTCTTTCATAGCGCACAGAACTGTGATCCAAACAGAATCGTTATTCACGTATTTGTATTGGAACCCACACTTCACTGCGTATTTAGAAAGTACTATTCAGAATTCTTGCGCGCCGCCCTCGAAACACTGCTCAACATGAGTGATGCCGGTAGCCCATGGCACAGTCATTAGCACTTTTTCAGTGTGGCGGCAAAACGTTGGCAGTAGATCGACATTGTCGTCCAATTCCAATTCCTGTATTGTGCGCTTACCATGTTTCATTACACTCGATGTGGGTATGTACGCATCGTTTGTTGGCGTCAGACCGAGATCGCAACATTGATTAACAATCACATCAACATGCTGCAACTTGAATGACTGTGTGAACGAAACCATGTTCCGCATGTCCACGTCATTCAGTAACGCAAAATTGTTGTAACCAGGAATCCGGTAAAACAATGCAATTTTATCCGATGTCAACGCACTGAATTTTGAGCACAAAAATTCTACCAGGTGGGCAAATACAAATGGAGATTCCAAGTTGTACTCGATGTTTGTACACAAGTAACAACACAACAACATCACATTGCATTCCATACCTAAAAACCAAAAAAACAGACGTACGTTATACAATATCGGACAAGAAACACATCGCGTTGCACATAAAAAACGAAGACGCGTAGAACGATTACGAACGTACATCCAATCAAAAAATGGAAAAACGGATGGAAAATATCCAAGAAATTGATGGACAGCAATGACGGGTATTCACACATAACAAATGTACACATTGCAGGTAAATCCGAATACATACAAACAATAGATCGTTACACGTCGTGAATAATGTAAGACAATAGCAATCGTCCAACATACCTGGCATCGGGAGACGGCATCCAGAACAATGTAAACCCCTACACGAGTTGGGAACTCAAAAGCCTTAATTCCTCCCTCTCCTCTAAAAGTTAAAACCTAGCTTCCCACTAACACAACTACGTGTGAACCACACCCACATAACCATCACAACCCCTCTTCCTGAAAAAACGAGATACGACCTACCAAAAATATACGACTTCCCTTATTGACTCCAACTGTGGGTGTCAAAAGGGCACAAATGTCCACACATCGCAAGGAAATTCAAAAAAAAGGATCTTCCCGCATGATTGACGCCACACGCAAGACTAAACAGTATAACAAAAACAATATGGGACCAACCAGATCAACTGTTTCCAATATGGGACTTTCCGATAAATTTTCCCAGTTTTTTTGATTACTTAGGATAAAAATTCAAAATTCTCATTTTATAATGGGTAGTATTATATGATAAATAAAAATATTACAAGCAGCCAGTAGGCCTGTTGTTAGTCCTATTGAAAAATATGTAAAATGTGTATGAATTATATAAAGATATATAGAAGTATTTTGGAATATGTGAAAATTGTATTGAGATTAGAATTATTTTGTCATTTTGTACCTGTGATTGACTGTCATTATTAGTCGGATCCTTATATAAATATGAAATTTATTCAGATAAAGCTTATCATTTCAAAAATAAAACTACATCAATTTAGCCTATGTTTTTAAGAAAACCATTCAGCTTGCTTGTTTTCTCTTTTTAGAAAACACTTTTCAGAAAATTCTACTTTCTTATTTTTCGTTTTTTTTTTTTGTTTTTACTGAATTTTTTAATATTTTAAGCAATTTTTTTTTTACTTTTTAGACACACCTAACATAAATACACTTAAAAAGTAAAAAAATTATAAAAAAAATCTTTTAAAAATTCACTAAATACCAAAAATATTTAAAAAAAATAAGAATTCAGTACATTTTTTGTATTTCTATGTATTTATTAATTTTTTTAAATATTTTTTCACAAATTTTTTACTTTTTAGATACATCTAACTAAGGTGCATCTAAAAAAGTAAAAAAAATATTTAAAATTTAAAAAATATTCACTAAAAACAAAAGAATACAAAAATAAAAAAATTCAATTTTCAAAAAATTTAATTCAAAAAACTCAAACCAAATACCTTGATTATTGTATTGAATTTTGTACAAATTTTTAATTTATGGATCAACATCCTTTGAGAAATCAAACCACACAAACAATTTGTATGTTATTTGAGCTTTTCATTAAGTGGGTGTTTGAGTTTGCTTTTTATTTTTTTATTTTTTTGCTTGTAGACTTTTTTTAAAAATTAAAAAAGTTAATGTGTTTAAAAGTTACTGAAAAAATTACGGTTTGGTTTGCTTTTCAAAAACAATATTAAAAAAATAAAAGTAAACACTAAAAAATTAATTCTAAATTTATAAAAATTATTTTTGACTGTTAAAAAAAGAAAACTATATGAAAATGATCAATATTTTTTTATTTTTTTAAAATTTTCACCAACTTATGTTATTAAAATTTTAGTATTTACATGAATAAATATTGACATTAAAATTTTGAGTAATTTTTTAAATTATTTTTTGGTATATAGACCCACCGTTTCATATTTCCAATTCTTGTCACCTCTCTTTCTACTTCATTTTTTGTATTTCTGAATTAATAAGGAGAATAAAAACTCTAACTTAATTTTTCTTTTCCATTTAATATCTTCCAAGAATCTAGAATCTAGAATCTAGGCTCTCTAGACCCCACTTCCCTCAATTTTTTTGGATAAAAAGTTAGCATTGGTAAAATCTGTACATTATTTCTAGATCTTAGACACTTTGACCCACATTTGCAGGTGACGGTTCCTACAATCCATTTAGGTTAGGACTTTAGTAGAAGAGAGAGAAGTTGAAGATAGACAGATAGATAAATAAAGTAACCCATAGACCACATTGTGTATACATATAGGTAATGTTTGTTTGGGTGGAGATGAGCTTGGGATTGAATTAATAGTCCAATAAAATTATTAATTCGATATTTGGTTAAACAATTGAAATACAGATTAATTATTTTAAACTTGACTATTAGTTAAGATAGGATACATAATCCAATGGATTGGTAGTCCTAGGACTATTAGTCTTGGGAATACTAATCCACTTCGCCCAAACAAACACGGCTTGACAAACAATGATATATGAATAGAAATTATGTACAAAACTTTTTTATAGACTGAAATAATTATTTTGAATCAAAACACTAACCATTCTTTTCATAATTTTAAAAGGGGTTAGACTTTCTTTTTAAAAAAATTTATATCTTAATTTAAGGAAATTTGAGGGACTTGTGGAGCTCATTACGGATCCTATTTTGATCATCTGAACTATTTATTTTATAGGGCCTTCAATATATATTATTAAAGAAATTACGTCGATTCGATAATTGTAATATTTTAATTTTATTACATTTGCCTTTGAAAAATTGGACGACAAGTATATTTCTAAAATAATCTATCCATTTCTTAGTGATAAACGTGATGAAATAATAATGTTAAGATTATTAGATCAACTCATTTTTTCCATAGATGATATGTACGAAAGACCCTATAAATGAACGATTCAGATCATTAAAACAAAATCTATAGTAGGCTCTACGAGTCTCCGGTTCTCTCAAATTGAGATGTAAACTTGAAAGAAACCCGACCGTTTTAAAAATGATATTGTCATGTTATTCTGTATATATCTTCTGTACAAATTTTATGTTTGCAAATTATTTTCTAGTAGTCAAGTGGAGAAAAAGGATTAATGTAGTCGACCCCATTTGATGAGACTTAAAGTTTGATTTGGTTTAGTCGACTAATATATAAGGATAAATTATATTAAACTTCCTTAAACTATGACCCATTTATATTTTGTCTCATTGAACTTCAAAACTCAGTAATTAACCACCTCAAAGTATTATTATCTTATTACATTTAGCCATCTCAAAGAATTATCTTAGGATTATACTAGAAATTTATAGAAAATCAAATTATGTGTAAAGTATATAACACATTTATTCAATTTTTAAGACAATAATGCCCATGATTTCGTTTGCACTTTGTTAATAAAATAAGAGACAAAGTGCAAATAAAATCATTAGAGAATTATTATTCTAAACTAATTAATAACAGATATTGAAGTGAGTTGACTTTTTAGTTTTTTGACTATTTTAACCTGGGGCTAAAAAGCTTAGTTTGGGAAGGGCTTTTAGTTTTTTTGACTTTTTTTGTGAGAGAAAGAATATAATGATTATGGGTTGAATGTAATGTTTTGTCTTATTGAGCTAAAAAGTCTATTTTATTTTTTGTGACTAAAAAAGCCAAAAAAGCCTCCCAAATTGGGCTTTCCAAACGAAGCCATTATTGTCTTAAAAGATATTATTATTTAATAAATATGTTGTCTACTTTACATATTATTCAAAAAAAATTTATAAAATTTTAATAAATTGAGTTAATTATAATAAGATATTATTTTAAAATTCAGAGAAATAAAATATAAGAGGTTGTTTGGGGTGTTCTAAATAAGTGCACTTTTTGTCTTTTTAGACTAAAAGTTAAGAAAAAAAATATGGATTTTTAGGGTTAATTTTTTGACTTTTTACAAAAAAATGTGTATTCAAAAATTATATAAATAAGTGTATAGGAGAAGTTAGTGGATTCGGCCGTACATGTTGGGCAGGCTAGTTGGGCGGGCTAGTGGGTTGGTATGAGATGGGAAATGATTGCCTACTTTTTGGGTTTGAATTGGACAGTGTTGTTCGGCCTGTGGAGGCCCACCACAGGTCCAATTTTGCTAATCGAAATCATTCAATGTGTAAAACTCGTCGAGTACTATATGCTTGTAAAAAATCACGTTGATTGGATATCGATAGCTATCTGATCGTGTTAGTTTTTCTTGTCAACTGTTAACTATAACACCATTCATTTTTTTATACAAAACTGATTTGATCATGTAGTTAGCGATTTCCAATCAAAGTGATTTTTTACAAGCATATAGTTCTAAACGAGTTCTATATATCTAACCGTTCAGATTATGAAAAAAGGACCCGTGGTGGGCTCCCATGGGCCTAATATTTCTGTCCAACTGAGTGATTTTATATATGTAATTCTTTTTTTTTCCTCTCAGGGTACTAAAGAGTCAATTCAATCCTGAAAATTGTGTAAAGTTTGTTTGATTAAAATATTATATATATTAATTTTTTAATATTTTTAATTTATAAATAGTGATAATTTTTTTTATTTTTTTTACAATTTTTTGAGTTTTTAACTTTTTTAAAACACTTCAAACTAGGCCTAAATGAGTTCCATACTATAATTTACCCTATATATAAGTGCACTAAACCGATGCCTAGGCTAGTAGCAGTCCCGTTTTGTAGGGGTATATTTGTAAATGTAAACATTCAGGGTTCCTTTTGAGCCCACCGAAAAAACGGTCCGAAAAAGCAGAGACCGGTTTGTCTTATTTTTACCCAACTACTAAACGGGTAACGATTTTACCTGTTGAACCTAATCAAGTAAAATTATGACCGACGGAGCCGAGGACTGTTTTGAAAAGGTGATTAAAATTTATTTTTTGAATTTTTTTTTATGAAAGAGAAAAGTAAATTAAAAGTTGAAAAAGTAAAGTTACTTTTCGTAGAATTTTATAAATATAATTTGAAAGTATAAGTTGTATTTTAAGTTTGTAAGTTGTGAAATTATGATTTGAGTGTAAAAAATTTATTTGGTTATGATTTTTGAATAGAGTGTTGAGTTGAGTTTTGAATTGAGTGTAGAATTGAGTTTTGAAAGTTTGATTTGACATGTGAAGTAAGAAAATTTGTTTGGTTATCAGTTTTGGAAAGAGTTTTCACAATTTAATTCAAATTGTTATAACTCATAACAAAACACACTACTTTCTCACTATTAAAAATTCTGATTAATACTCATGACCAAACTCTTTTTAAAATTTAATTAAAGCATTTATTATTAACAGAAAATAACATTAATCAAAATTTTAATTGAAAATATTACAAAGGAAATAATTTTTTTCCAAAATAAATATTCAAAAATTTTAAATCATAAATATTTAAATAATTTAAATAATCTAAAAAATTTAATAAGTAAAAAATTAAAATAAATATTCAAAAAAATTGAATAATTTAAATATTCAAAAAATTTAAATAATTTAAAATGTTAATATTTTAAATTTAAAAGCAACTCTACACTCAAATCGTAACTAAACACATAAAACAAAACTCAATTAAGAAATTATTTTTAAAACTCATAACCAAACACATAATTCGAAACTTCATACTACTTTCACAACTCTACACTCAAATCGTAACCAAATACATAACAAAAAAATTAAAATATTAAATACATAACAAAAAAAATTAAAATATTTAAAAATATTTTTATAAAATAGAGTTTGAATTTATTTTTATAAAATATTTTAAAATTTAAAAAAATTAAAATAGTAATATTTTGAAATTAAAATATTTAAAAATATTCAAAAAATTTTAAAAATTTAAAATATCATAACATATTTAAATATTAAAATATTTAAAATCTAAACAAAATTAAAATATTTAAAATATTTAAAAAATTAAAATATTGATTTGAATTGAGTTTGAAAAGAGTTTTGAATTATATGTTTGGTTATGAGTTTTGAAAAGTAATGATTATGTGTTGAATTAAGTTTTGAGAAATGAATATAGAATTATAATTTGAAAGCTCAAAACAAACAACACACTCAAATAAATGGTAGAACTATAATTCAAAACTTTTACCAAACGGAGCCTAACTTTTTAACCCACTTTTAAAAGAGTCGTGTTAAAAGCCTCGAAAAGAGAGGTACGAATTTGCCTCGAATAGTTGTTTTTTTTTTTTTTTTTTTTTTTTTTTTTTTGTTGGGTTTTGTTTGTGAAAAAGGTGAGTGAAAGGCAAAGAAACCCTAAAACCTAAACCTTAATAATAAAAAAAAAATCAAACCAACACAGCCCAACAAATAAAATAAAATAAAATAAAATTAAAAACAAAATCAAAAACAAACCAACATAGCCTAACAAATAAAAAAAAAACAACAGCAATAACAACAACAACAACAATAACAATTTAGCCGATGTGGTTTGATAAGATGAGTGAGTTGGATTAGATTGATTAGGTGATAAATTTGACTGATCAGTTCGATTGCTAGTTAAAATTTATTAATTTCATATAGTTTTGTACGAGTCCTTACTATATTTTTATTTCAAATTAGAAAGACTCGGAAGAAATAAAAACCTAAATCTTAAATCCTAACACAACCCAACAAATAAATAAAAAAATAATAATAAAAACAACCAAATCAACACAGTTTCAACAAAAAAAACAAAAAAAAACAAAAAAACCAATTCGAGCCACATTCCAGGACTCAAATTCGAGCCCTCAATGTTTTTTCCCTTTCAAAAATTTACTTACCCATCAATCCATGATTAACATTGTAAACTAAGGATGTGTCTCTTGACTGATAGCATTGAGACTAATAATAAGTGCTCCATAGCACACTAACAAAATAAAAATAAATTTACAAAACACTTATTTAATTATATCTGAACATTTATTTTAAATATTTTTTCATCTAATTCAAAAATATTCTTCAACTGGAATAAATTGAAAACTTGTAAAATCCTTCCCACACAACAATACTTTTCTTTAACTTATTAGTTTTTATTATTGATTTTTTTTTTTTTTTTTTTAAAACTGTCAATAAGTTTTGCCAAACACCCCATCATATATACCTCAACTTTTGTAATATTTAAAAATATAAGTTCAAGTCATAACTACATGTGGGAATATATTTTGAGTACCAACACGTGGCATGGTGGCGCCGACGTGTCAGCCGAGGTGCCATGTGTCGTGGTAGTTATGCCGAGGTTATCTTTGGCGAGGCCGAGGTGATCTCCGAAGATATCGGAATCCGAGATAAGCGGATAAGGGACAAGAGTCCTGGAGTAAAAAGAAGACTTAGCCAAGATAAGGATAAAACTCTTAGGGAGTTTATCTTTATCTCTTGAAGAGTCCAAAGTCAGTATTAAATTGGAGTCCATAGAAGTCAGGCTTCTAGTGGAACTTGGATTAAGTAAACTATAAAAGAGAGGCACCCCCGTGGGTCTAAGGTACGAAAATTATATTTTGAGCAATAAGATTAGCACTTGATTATCTTTGAGAGATATACTGACTTGATCGTCGGAGTGCCCCCGGGTGGAAGAGCCACCGCCGGAGCTTTTTTCTTTCTGCTACAGGTTATCTAAAGCCATCTATTCTGCCGGTGCTCTCCAGCTGATTACTAGGCGGGCAGTGTGGTCAGATTTTCACCCACACAATTTGGCGCCGTCTGTGGGAAACTTAGAAGAATAGATGGCCAGTGTCGGACAGAGGGAAAACATTGGGGGCGACACTCTTACTGGGAGTGGCAGACCAATTGATCTTGATGTTGAAGGAGACAACCACAACACAGAAACTCATGGCTAGGGCTACGGAGAGAAAGACGTCGGCCAGGAGAACAACGCTTCGGAGAGGACAGACCAAAGCAAGTATTATAACGAAGATAACCTTCAGGTATGGAGGGATAGGTGCCTACAAAGGGATGAGGAAGTAAAAGACTTGGCAAACAAGCTGGTAGACCTTCAGTCGGTCGTCAACTTCATGATGTAGAACAATGTTATGCAGCCACCATACCCGCTGCAAGATACGCCGATGCCAGCAATTAATACCCAAAAAGGAGGAAGGAAAGCAATCCCCGAAGCCCCTTAGCACACCAGGAGTGGAAGGCACTCTCACCGACCTTCCAGGGAAGTCGAACGAGAGGAGCCGAGGCAAGAAGAGTCCCGAATGACACATCACATGAAGGATCTAGGGCCCAAAGAACATCGGCATGTTCAAGGGCAAGCACTCTACTTTGACACAACCTATGGAGAAAGATCGATAATACCCAAAAGGGAGGAAGGAAAGCAATCCCCGAAGCCCCTTAGCACACCAGGAGTGGAAGACACTCTCACCGACCTTCCAGGGAAGTCGAATGAGAGGAGCCGAGGCAAGAAGAGTCCCGAAGGACACATCACATGAAGGATCCAGGGCCCAAAGAACATCGGCATGTTCAAGGGCAAGCACTCTACTTTGACACAACCTATGGAGAAAGATCGAAACGGGCCCACCACGAGGCCAAAAGTAGTATGACAAAAAGATTGAAGTCCAGAGATAGCCGAGCTCCAGGTAGGAGTAAAGAAGACTTGAGGGATTACCTCAAAAGGAGGCAGCAGAATGTTGAAGCCGAGGTGACTTCCCCAGTTAAGCCGAGAACACCATTCTCGGTGGAACTGGACAAATTCGAAGCACCAAAGAGATTCAGTATGCCGAGGTTCCAAATTTATGAAGGTAAGTCAGATCCCAACTTTCATGTCGGACTATACCTGAATTCAATGGCATTATATAGTGGGAACGAGCCTTTGCTCTGCAAAGTATTCCCCTCATCCTTCGGGGAGATCGCATCCGATTGGTTCCATAAACTACCGAAGGGAAGCGTGAAGAACTGGAAAGGCCTGGTCGAGATGTTTGTGGCCAGTTTGTAACAAATAAACTACAACCCTTGAGGGTCGACGCACTGATGGCTTTAAAGATTGCCAAGGACGAAGGCCTTAGGGCCTATGCAAAAAGGTACTACGAGGTGTTCAATCAAATACCTGATTGCAACCAAGAGGTGGCGGTCGTGTCCTTCAAGAACGGCCTGAAAGATGACTGCCCACTACGGAAATCTTTGGCAAAAACATTGCCAAAAAGCATGGAAGAACTCATGGCGAGAATAGAGAAGTACGCCAGAGCCGAGGAAGATATGTCGGGAAATAAAGAAACAAAGTAGGATAAAGGAAACGGCTCGCCGAAGCGAAGCCGAGGCAACAATGGACCAACCAAACAAGAAACGGAATTGAGGGGTAAACAGGCAGTAATAACTATATTCCGAGTCCCAATCCACAAAGTCTTGGATCAAATACGAAACCAACCCTATTTCAGAGCTCCAACAAGAGCACCTGGGGAATTCATGGGAAGAAACGTTGGTAGGCATTGTGCGTACCACAATGAAGAAGGGCACCCAACTCAGGGTTGCAGAGCCCTAAAAGCACACTTAGAAGACTTGGTAAGCCAAGGCCACCTGAGGGACCTTGTTGATGAGGCTAGGACAAGAGAAGAACAGGCAAGATTGCCTCAAGCACCTGCAGCTCCGCCTCCCCCAGCACAACAACCACAGGCAGGAGGACCATGGGTGGTTAATGTAATTCACTCAAAGGTGAACAAAAGCGACATTCGGGAATAAACCCAAAGAGTAAAACACCTGCAGCACGTAAACCAAGTCAGACATAAAAGACCTCGGCCTGAAGAGTGCCAAGGACTGATGATAGCCTTCACTGAAGCTGACCTAGAGATGGTCCAGCATCTGCATAATGATGCCTTGCTAGTATCCTTCCAGGTTGGGGAGTGCCAAGTGAAACACATCCTAATAGATCAAGGCAGCTCTTGTGACATCATGTACGTTAGATGTTACAAGGAGCTAGGCCTTCACCCAGACGACATGGAGCAATCGAATGGCCCGATGGTCGGCTTCAATGGAACGCCGACGTGGCCACTAGGCGCAACAAGCTTGGAAGTACAAGCTGGCACTAAGAAGATTAGGACAGAATTCATGGTGATTGACGCACTTCACCATATAACATCATCTTGGGAAGACCATGGTTGCATGCAATGGGGGCAGTTCCCTCAACATTGCATCAACTACTGTGGTTCCCAACAGAGCATGGGATTGAAGAAGTCAAAGGAGATCAACTGCAGGCAAAAATTTGCTCCATGGCAGCAATGAAGTCTACTTGCAACGTTCGAGAGCCAAAAAAGGCAGAAATTGAAAATGAGGACATAGAAGTACTAGAAGACGTCGGCAAAGAACCAGCCAAGAAGAGTGAAGAGACACTAAAGAAAATCCTCGTCCAGGAGGGCGACGAAGAGCGCTTCTTTCTCCTCGGCTCAAGCTTAGCCGAAGAAGAGGAAAGAGAACTGGAAGATTTTTTGAGAACAAACATAGAGGTGTTCGCCTGGACACCTTACGAAATGCCCGGCATTGACCCCGAGGTCACTTGCCACAGACTGAATGTCGACAGGTCGACAAAACCTGTGATTCAACGAGCCAGAAGACCGACGTTGATGCACGTCGAAGCAGTAGAAGAAGAAGTAGATAGACTTCTGGAGGCCAGGGCCATCCGAGAAGTTCACTACCCAACATGGCTGTCTAACACAGTAGTGGTGAAGAAGAAGAACGGCAAATGGAGGGTTTGTGTAGACTTTACCAGCCTCAACAAAGCCTGCCCCAAAGACAGCATTCCTCTGCCCAAGATTGACCAGCTCGTAGATGCTACTTTAGGGCATGAAAGGATGAGCTTTCTGGATGCATATAGGGGGTACCACCAGATTGCCATGTACCCTCCAGACGAGGAGAAGACCGCGTTCATCACCCCTAAAGGCCTGTACTGTTACAAGGTAATGCCTTTTGGTTTGAAAAACGCAGGAGCAACTTACCAAAGGTTAGTAACAAAGATGTTCAAGCACCTGATTGGCAAAACGGTAGAAGTCTACATCGATGACATGGTCGTGAAGACCAAGGAATCTAAGGGTCATCTTGTCGACCAAAAAAAGGTCTTTGATATACTCAAAACATACCGGCTCCGACTCAACGCATCAAAGTGCACATTTGGAGTTGGATCAGGTAAGTTTTTAGGGTATCTAGTAACAAGAAAGGGCATTGAGGCCAGCCCAGACCAAATCAAAGCCATCCTAGAGCTGAAGAGCCCGACGTCGGCAAAACAGGTTCAGATGCTTACTGGAAGGGCCGCAGCCCTAAACAGATTCATCAGCAGAAGCTCAGATAAATGCAGACCTTTCTTCAACTTGGTGAAAAAAGCCACAGACTTTCTGTGGACAGAAGAATGCGAAGCCGCTTTGACCGACCTGAAGAAGTAATTGACCACAACTCCGGTTCTTTCCAATCCAGAACTAAGAGAAGAACTGTTTTTGTACTTGGCAGTTTCAGAACACGCAATCAGTGCAGTACTAATCCGAAAAGAAAAAGGGGAACAAAAGGCTGTTTACTATGTAAGCAAAACGTTGGCTAGCGCAAAAACAAGGTATCTACCACTGGAGAAATTAATGCTAGCCTTAGTAACGGCTTCAAAGAAGTTGAACCATTACTTTCAGGCGCACAAGATTATGGTCCTAACAGAGCATCCACTGAAGTCCTTGTTGCAACAAGGAGACCTAACAGGAAGGATAGCAAGATGGACAGTGGCCCTGGGCCAGTATGACCTGGAGTTCAGGCCGAGAACAACAATAAAGGGCCAGGTTTTGGCCGACTTCGTGGAAGAATTCATGCCTGAAACCATCGAACATCGAGCTCCGTTGAGCCAAGATGAGCATTATCCCAGCAAGTAAGGAGAATCCCAGCCCAGGGCAAAAGAGCAAAGGAAGGAAAAACTCAGACCCTGCAGCATCTACATCGGCGATTCATTCAGACTGTTCGTTGATGGAAGTTCGAACAGACAAGGAGCGGGGGCAGGAGTACTGCTGATATCTCCAGATGGAGAAATAATAGAATAGTCCATCCGTTTGGGGTTCAAGGCCTCAAACAATGAAGCGGAATACGAAGCATTAATTACAGGGCTAAAACTGGCAGCAGCAGTAGAAGCAGATGAGGTAATAGTTTTTTGTGATTCATAACTTATTGTTAACCAGTCAACAGGAGAATTTGCAGCCAGGGACGAAAGGATGTCGGCATATGCAAAAGAGGTCATCAGATTGGCAGCCCTATTTCAGAACTGCCGACTACTCCAAGTTAGCCGAGATGACAACACCCACGCCGACGCGTTGGCTAACCTGGCAAGTTCAATGCAGACCAGAAAAACAAGGACAATTATGATCGAGTATATGTCGGACCCGAGCATAGAACCACAGAGCACAGAGCAAGAAGCAATGTGCGTGGACTTGGGACCAAGTTGGATGGATGCAATCGTTGCATTCCTAAAAGAGGGAAAGCTGCTAGAAGACCATAATGAAACACATAAAATCAGATTGAAGTCGACCAGATTCAGTCTGACAGCAGAGAGCCATCTCTACAGAAGGTCCTTCACTAGACCCCTTTTAAGGTGCATACGCCCTTTGCAGGTTGAAGATTTTCTACACGAGATTCATGAAGGGATTTGTGGAAGCCACGCTGGGGGCAGATCATTAGCCCACAAGGCCATTACCCAGGGGTATTGGTGGCCCTATATGCAAAAGGATGCTGAAGCCTACGTGAAGAAGTGTGAACAATGCCAAAGGTTTGCACCTTTGATACATCAGCCAGCTGCTGACCTAAACCCAGTATCCAGCCTTTGTCGTTAACCTTAAGGCGAGAATCTTGTTAGAACCTCTCATCAATCTACATGAAGTAAAATACTCTGCAAGGGTAGCAAACAGAATTACTTTACGAAGTGAGATAGATGGCAGAACCTCTTGCCAAAAATCCGATATCTGGATGGACGTCAAGAACTTTATATGAGAAAACATTCTATCACCAGATTTGCGGATTCAAGGAGCAATAGTGCCGACAACGGAAAACACAATTTACAGCAAACTCATCAAGAACTTTTGTGCCGAAATTTAAGATCAAGATTTACTTTTTCAACACCAAGTTTTTCCCAAAGCAATGGGCAAGCAAAGGCATTCCAACAATATAAAAATAATAAAGAAGAGGCTGCAGCATTCAAAAGGGAAAGTGGGTAGACGAGATGCCCAACGTACTCATATCGACTATCCGAGAAGATCAACAGGGGAATCCCCTTGCCATGGCTTATGGCACAAAAGCAGTCTATCCCATGTTAATATCGGCAGCATCCCCAGGGAATCAGAACCTAGGGAGTAGGAATAATGGCACAATGACATGACTCTTAGCCCGAGTTTGTGATTCTGGATCTTTTTGATGGAACGAAGAGGAGAAAGCTGCATTCAGCTCGCCCAGTATACCAGCAACAACTTGCTAGAGCTTACAACCGAAGGTGCAATCCAGAGAGATTTTCAAGTCAGCGACCTAGCCCTGAAGAAACAGTCGTCGTGTGAGGCAGACAAGAAACAGAATCCCAGGAGGGCAAGCTTGGCCCAAAACTGGGAAGACCCACAGTAAATAACTTTCAAGGTATGTAAGGGCAATAGAGGCTGATATCGGCTGAGAAACGAGAGGCAAGAAGCACTGCCAAGGACTATGGAACACTTGTAATGAGAATTCTTCTAATCATATACTGAAGTATCCATATCTACAAAAATACTTTCCTTTCTTTAAAACACATGATGATTGATTAAAGTTACATATTGGCTTGTTTTTGGAGACATGGAATAGATTGAGAACCCAAGTAGAACTCAACGGTTCACAAGGCAAAAGAGAAGACAGAACACTTTAAAAACATCAAAAATCAATACCAAGTTGGAGTTAGCTGTTCCTTATCTTCACTTGTTGAAATTTGTAGCAATTTACAAGTTGAAGTTAAGCTGAGATGGTTCCTTATCTTCACTTGTTGAAATTTGTAGCAATTTACAAGTTGAAGTTAAGCTGAGATGGTTCCTTATCTTCACTTGTTGAAATTTGTAGCAATTTACAAGTTGAAGTTAAGCTGAGATGGTTCCTTATCTTCACTTGTTGAAATTTGTAGCAATTTACAAGTTGAAGTTAAGCTGAGATGGTTCCTTATCTTCACTTGTTGAAATTTGTAGCAATTTACAAGTTGAAGTTAAGCTGAGATGGTTCCTTATCTTCACTTGTTGAAATTTGTAGCAATTTACAAGTTGAAGTTAAGCTGAGATGGTTCCTTATCTTCACTTGTTGAAATTTGTAGCAATTTACAAGTTGAAGTTAAGCTGAGATGGTTCCTTATCTTCACTTGTTGAAATTTGTAGCAATTTACAAGTTGAAGTTAAGCTGAGATGGTTCCTTATCTTCACTTGTTGAAATTTGTAGCAATTTACAAGTTGAAGTTAAGCTGAGATGGTTCCTTATCTTCACTTGTTGAAATTTGTAGCAATTTACAAGTTGAAGTTAAGCTGAGATGGTTCCTTATCTTCACTTGTTGAAATTTGTAGCAATTTACAAGTTGAAGTTAAGCTGAGATGGTTCCTTATCTTCACTTGTTGAAATTTGTAGCAATTTACAAGTTGAAGTTAAGCTGAGATGGTTCCTTATCTTCACTTGTTGAAATTTGTAGCAATTTACAAGTTGAAGTTAAGCTGAGATGGTTCCTTATCTTCACTTGTTGAAATTTGTAGCAATTTACAAGTTGAAGTTAAGCTGAGATGGTTCCTTATCTTCACTTGTTGAAATTTGTAGCAATTTACAAGTTGAAGTTAAGCTGAGATGGTTCCTTATCTTCACTTGTTGAAATTTGTAGCAATTTACAAGTTGAAGTTAAGCTGAGATGGTTCCTTATCTTCACTTGTTGAAATTTGTAGCAATTTACAAGATAATGTTAAGCCGACATGTGATCATCTGTTAAAATTTGCAGCAATTTGCAGGTTAAGGTAAAAGCTAAAGTATATTGTTTAAACAGTTGTTAAAATTTGTAGCAATTTACAAGTAGATCATTGCTTAAACACTTGTTATAACTTGAGAAAAGTTTACAGTACACGATAACACTTGTTGAAATTGGTAGCAATTTACAAGTAAGTTAGACTAAGATCACTGTCTAAACACTTGATTGAAACATTAAGAAACGTTCGCAAAGTTGACATTGAATAGTATATGTCTTACACTTGTTGAAATTTATGAAAAGTTTGCAGGTCAGTATCTTGCCGAAGTAAAGCTTGTAGTTATTGTACCCGAGATATGTAACCCTGAAAAGATTGCACAAAGGTGGCAAAATATGAAAGGCATACAAAATATTCTAAGTATTGAACCATGCAGAAGCAAATCAAGAGAAATTAAAAGATTAAAGCATCCATAGAAAAACAATTGCAGTTGTGTACAAAAGAAGGCACTACGGCCTACCAGAAGTAAAAAAGAAAGGCACATCGGCCATGAAATGAAACTTACATTGTCCAGAAAACAAAACAAAGTACAAGGGTGCAAAAGAAAAGACATGAAAGTTAAGACTTTTCAGCATCAACAACTGGCTGGATCTGAACCTCAGAAATCTCCTGAAGAGATACCTCAACTTCCTCATCTGCAGCAATCTCGGCGTCGATCGCTCTTGCCGATTTGAGGAATGTCGGATGAACCCTGCTCCGGTGTAGCCTCCTTGATAACTTCATCGCCATCATTATCTTGAGTCAGGTCCAGGACCTTCTCATTCAGAGAAGGAGGCTTAGCCCCAACAACCTCCTTGGATTTTCTTATTAAACCCTTCTCCTCACCCCCCTCCATATCTTCAGACTCAGATTCGGATTCTTCTTTAGGATGACTTGGAGGAGGAGGGGGAGGGAATGGCAGAGGGATATCATCAGCCTTGCGCAATGGCGAGTCATCTGGGATGTTGAGCTTTTTGGCAAGGGCCATCCAACCAAAGGAGAAGCCCTTGTTGCATGCCTGCATAACTTGCAGTTTGTACTCCTCAATGACATCGGTCATTCCTTGAGCGTAAGCCTTCTCGTCAGCCTCCTTAATCTCAGCATCTTTGGTAACTAAGGCCTCTTGAAGCTCTTTTTCGGCTTGGACCTTTTTTACCTCGGCCTCTCTCTTCTCAGCCTCAGCAACCTTCTTAATGGCCTCGGCAGATTCGGCTTTTTCCTCGACTAGACTTTGGGCTTTGGTGGCGGCCTCAGCTTGGTCCTCCAGTTTTTTCATCTTTGATTCGAGAGTTTTGTTCTCCTTTTTCAGGGCAGAAACCTCCCTCTTCATGTCGGCCAATCTTTGTTGATTTTCAAAAGCTTGCATAGAGAGAGATTGGGCATGTTGGATGGCCTGAAAGAACACAAGGCACAAATTGTTACAAGATTTTACAAAATAAGAGAGAAAACAAATTTCAGCATAAAGGCACTTACTTGGACAAAGCGTTGCAGCATAAAGGCGTAGTTCTCATACTCACTCATCTTGGCGTTCCGCTCAAGATCGCCTGGGAGGAGTAGAGCAGTACTGAGTGCCACGCCGACGTTTATATCATCGGCACTGTCGCTAGTAAGGACAGGCTTATCCTCTAGAGTGATCTCTGGTGTCCAGGGGACTTTTGGTATTCTGGAACCCGAGGTCATCGCAGACGATGACCTCGGCTTCTTTGATTGGGTAGACTCTGATGGTTGGGCCTCGGCAGACCTTTTGGCAGAAGCAGAAGCACTTTTTTTACTCTCAGCCAAGTGTGAGATGGGCAGAGCATCCTCAGCCTCAACCTCAGTGGCTTTGGCCTTGGGCTGAGCCTTTTTTATTCTTTTTGGCTTTGGTGAGGGCATGGATTGAGTCGGAACAGCATCAACGTCGGCAGATAGGTCGGCTAAGAGATCTACAGCAATAGGTTTCGGGCGACCCATTTCAGCAGTTTTGACAAGTCATCACCGACGCTTTCTTTCTGGTATTGGGATTAAGTATGAGACTGAAGTAGATGGCAAATCAGCCGGGTCAGAAGTGGATCCTTGGTCTGCTCGTGATGTGGAAACAGTGAGAAGAGTTGTGGCAGAAGGTGGAGAAAGGCTCTTCTTTTTCTTCTAGTGGATTTGTATGTAGGAATAAAGTTTAGAAGAAGAGGTGCTTTTCTTTTGTGGACAGGCAAGTCCAGGAGCTTTCTCAGGTCCTTGCTAGGAATATAAGATTGGCGAAAGTCTTTCGCTGGCTTGCGAACGTCTACAAGAAAAAACAAACATTAGAAACAGATAAAATATTGAAGACTTGAACAGAAACAACTGAGTATTGACACTGGGCTCTTATCCTTGCCCTCTTTAATTGATCGGGGAAGAGGGTAGAGATGGGCGTCCTCGTCTACACCAAACTCCCAGTTTCCCGAAGCGATAACATAATCATCTCCAGCCCCCTTGTTGGAGTCTGGAAGGTCGGCTACAATTTTAAATTCAGTGGACCTCGGCTTGAGGTAGTAGACGTAACCTTTTTTCTTCAGGTTAAGGGGGCACATGGTGTAACAATACTGTATATCGGCTAGGGTGATTCTAACGTTTTCTTGTCTAGCCAAGGCGATGATCCCAAAAATCACTCGATAAGACTTTATGGCAAGTTGCATAGGATTCAACTTATAATAATGTAGAATCTCACAAAAAAGGATGTTAAGTGGAAGCCGGAGTCCGCACTCAGTAAAGGCTACAATAAGGAGGGGCATGGCATTTTCGGTAAGCATGATGGAATCATCATCCCCAGCCAGTCTCAGGTGGACATCAACAGGGATAGAGAACTCCTGCCTAAAGTACTCAAGTTTGGTCGGGGTATCTACCCTATGTCTCCATATACCCATAATGTCGGCCTAAAGTCAGAAGGCTAGGTTTCAGAAAGAAGATGCTCTTAAGAGGATTATCGGACCTCGGCGAAACCCTAGGTATATGCAGGTAAGGATTGTTTCAGTTTTTTTCCTAAGAATTGATAGGTTCTATAGACAAATCCCAAACCTAAATCTATGAAGGCAAAAATTGAAAGCAAAAATTCAAGGCAGAGATTTGGAAAACAACACAGGAAACAAGAAACCAGAACGCAGTTTCAGAATGAAGAACAGAAGTGGGGTTCTCAAAAGCATGAAGAAAACAAGAACTACAGAACCAAGAACAGTGGCAAAAATGCAGTAAAGTGGTGTGACGGTGCGTGTGTTCAAAGATATGGGCAAGGGCCAAATCAAAGAATAAACACATTCAGATGAATGATTCACAAGATAGATATTTGAGCAAAACAGTAATAACGGGAGGTTCCAGAAACAGTCAAGAATTGAAATCAGAAGGAACAGTTGCTTATCAGAAAAAAATGAAGCCGATGTGAGGGCTGCCGAAGTCAACGGTAGTTATAGATGTGACAAAATGACGAAAATTCCACCAGGAAGACAAATGCAAAGCTTGGAGCTTTAGCAATGGCGAAATCGAAAGAACGAGTTTTAGAGAGAGAAACAGCAAATGCAAAAGTGAAGAGACAGAAAGAAAGGGGGAAAAGCTTTTGTCAAAAACCAAAAACGGCGACAAAAGGTAATCAATGTGCCTGGAGCAGCGCATACGTCAGGCGGCGTGCGCAGAAAAAACGTGGTTTATAAGCACGTCACAAACACGGAGCAATAAGGTAAAGACGCGTAAGAGAAACGGTTGAGAAGTGATGCATGACAGCTCATGCGCGTGGGAAAGATCACTGGAATTTTTGTTCTCCGAAGAGAACATGTTGGCTTGAAATAAATGATCTCGGCTGAAGAGTTTGTAAGCCAATGTATAGAAAGAGACATCGATATAGGTTCCATCACCTCAGAAAGTCAAGGTAATAGAACTTAGGGGCAGTTGTGGGGATATATTTTGAGTACCAACACGTGGCATGGTGACGCCGACGTGTTAGCCGAGGTGTCACGGGTCGTGGTAGTTATGCCAAGGTTATCTTTGGCGAGGCCGAGATGATCTCCGAAGATATCGGAATCCGAGATAAGCGGATAAGGGACAAGAGTCCTGGAGTAAAAAGAAGACTTAGCCAAGATAAGGATAAAACTCTTAGGGAGTTTATCTTTATCTCTTGAAGAGTCCAAAGTCAGTATTAAATTGGAGTCCATAGAAGTCAGGCTTCTAGTGGAACTTGGATTAAGTAAACTATAAAAGAGGGGCACCCCTGTGGGTCTAAGGCACGAAAATTATGTTTTGAGCAATAAGATTAGCACTTAATTATCTTTGAGAGATATATTGACTTGATCGTCGGAGTACCCCCGGGTGGAAGAGCCACCGCCGGAGCCTTTTTCTTTCTGTTACAGGTTTGCTAAAACCATCTATTCTACCAGTACTCTCCAACTGATTACTAAGTGGGCAGTGTGGTCAGATTTTCAGATTTTCACCCACACACTACCATTACTTGTCTTATAACTTAAATGATTTTAGAACATAATTAAAGCTATCACTTTGGGACATAATTAATTATACTTTATCTCGAAACTATTTTTAATAATAAAAGTTAAAATGACTTTTTTAAACTTTTTTTTTTTGCTACCTTAATATATATATATATATATGTATGGATGTGGTTGACATGAAATATTGATAAAACCAACTTTGATATCAATTTTTCATCATTGGATCTACTCTTTAAAAATCTTTAGGATAATCATTAATTATTGGTGTTGATATGACAAAAATGAATTCCCCAAACTTTTGTAGGATCATCATTACTTATTGGTGTTGATATGACAAATATGAATTCACCAAACTTTAAGTCAAATTTGACTTTTCAGTTTTGACAAGTCAACATTCGAGAAGATTGTTTGAGATGTTCAGTCAAAAATTACTTTTTATAAGCCGTTTTACCATTTAAATTGTTTTAAGGAGTGTTTTAGAAAATTAGTAAAAAATTAATTTTTAATTTTTTATTAAGTTTTTGATTTTTTTGGAAGTGATTTGAGAAGTTTGTAAAAAATTATTTTTTTTGATTTTTGATTTAATATTTTTTAAAAGTGTCACATCACTTCAAAATGACCAAAATATCCTTACTTTTTGATTTTTGAATTAATTAATTAATTAAAATGTTCCAGAGGGTAGTTTGGTAAATTTAGGTGTTGCTTTTTTGGATCTTCCCAAATGAGATTTTTAGCATTTTGGGATAGTTTGACGTTTTTGAGCTGCACACAAAACGTAACTTTTTGTGTGTGTGTTGCCAAAACGGCACCCCAACCTTTAATTTATAACTAAGACAACTATTCAAAGGTTTCATTTATAAACAGGTTATTTTATTAATTTTTTAATTTTTTTATAAAAAGATATGTAAAAAAATAAAAAAAAATCATGTGATAACTTATAATAAATTTTTCACTATAATAAAAAATTATCAAACGAGACCTAAAAAAATGCATGTATCATAAAAATGAGGATGAGGGGCCACTGCGGTGGTGCCCCCCGCTGTGCCTGCTGTGCTGTTCAAAACGGTACCATTTTTTTTTTCTTTTTGAGGATTACATTAACTTCTTATTTCATTACCACAAAAAAAAAAAAAGGGGAAAAAAAAAAAAAAAAAAAAAAGGGCACAGTTTCATCTTTTTTTTTTTTTTTTTTTTTTTTTTTTTTTTCTTTTTTAATATATTTAATGTTAACAACAAATTTTTTTTTTATTTTTTTATTTTAGGGTTTAGGATTTAGGGTTTAATTCTTAATTTTTTTTTTTATTTTAGGGTTTAGGGATAATTTTTTATTTTTTATATTTTAGAGTTTAGGATTTAGGGTTTAGGGTTTAATTCTTAAAATTTATTTATTTTATTTTAGAGTTTAGGGTTTAGAGATAATTTTTTTTTTATTTTTTTATTTTAGGGTTTAGGATTTAAGATTTAGGGTTTAATTCTTAATTTTTATTTTATTTTAGGGTTTAAGGATAAAATTAATTCTTTTTTATTTTAGGATTTAAGGTTTAATTCTTAAAATTTATTTTTTTATTTTAGGGTTTAGGGTTTAATTCTTAAAATTTATGTTTTTTATTTTAGGGTTTAGGATTTAAGATTTTTTTTTTTTTTTGGTGGCAAGAAATAAGAAATAATGTAATCCTCAAAAAGAAGAAAAAAAAAAAAGGGCAAATTACATATACACCCCTTCAGGTTTGGTTAAATTACAGATACCCCCCTGAGGTTTCGGAAATTACATCCCGCCCCCTGAGGTTTGTATTTTCATAACAATTTACCCCCTGAGGTTTATATTTCATAACAAATTACCCCCTAATTTCTTATGCAAATATAGCATTCAGGGGGGAATTCGTAATTTCTCAAATCTTAGGGGGGTATCTGTAATTTTGTCAAACCTGGAGGGGTGTATATGTAATTTGCCCAAAAAAAAAAAACAAAAACGGTGCCGTTTTGAGCGGCACAGCAGGGGAACACCACCGTAGTGACCCCTCATCCTAAAAGGAAGGGACCTATAAAAAGAAACATAAAAGAACTTTTGGCAGACAGTACATTAACCATGACTGATCTCATAAAGATGTTCAAAAAAAAAAAAACAAAAAAAAAGGGTAAATTACATTTACCTCCCCTGAGGTTTCTGACAAATACAGGGATCTCTCCTGTGGTTTGAATAATTACAGTAACCTCTCCTACTTTACCTGACAATGTGAAGATTCCCCCAAAATGTGACTATCGTTAGAAGATCTAACAGAAAGTGCTGATGTCACTCATTATAAATTATGAAATGTCCAAAATACCCTCACTACCCTCACTGCGTTCTAATTCATCTTTCTACAGCTTCACTGCCTTCTAATTCACCATTCTACTCCTGTCCTGCCTTCTAATTCACCTTCTTATATAGGTATACATATATATAAGATATTTATATATAAGATATTTATGTACACATATAAAGATTTCTCACTCATTATATATATGTATACACACAGGTGACCTTTCCTTATAATTCCTTATAATTACTTATCCCAATCAGTAAGCTTGCTATAATTCCTCTGATTGTGATATGTTTTCTCCACGGCAGAGTTCTCTTTATGTCTTCCTCCCGCACCGCCTCATTTGCCCCCTCTTCCGAGTCTTCTCTCTGAATTTGGCTTGACTCTTCCACACCCATGTTCCCCATTTGAATGATCAAACTCTTGACCTTTTTCTAATTCAATCATGAACAAAACTTATATATATATATATATGTACTCATAATGAATTTGAAGAAGTGAAACAGAGTAAACATGAGTGATTTCTCACCTGGGTAATTCTCGAAATTAATGTATGTGTTGAGAAATCTTTAGAAAAAAAAAAAAAACCAGAAAAGGTCGCCAAAAAGGTCAAATCATCACCAACACCGAACCACCAGATGGGTCTCTGGCTTCCTTTGCATTTACACAAACAGAGATTCTCCAGAAAAAAAAATAAAACAAGAAACTAAACCCAAAAGCCCACTATTTTGAGGGAAGGTTCGTCGGAGGAGGAGGAGGAGAAACGACCTAGCGCGGCAGCGGCGGCTTCAATATTAGAGGAGGAGGCGGAGACGACACCCCAAGCTGAAGCGAGCTCGAGAGGAGAGGGAGATGCTGAGAGACCCTCGACATTTTTGCGATCGTGTGAGGCAGAGACGAAGTAGTTGCTGTGGGCGTCCCAGTCGCAGTCGTTGCAGAGGAGGAGGTTGTCGGTGGCTAACCATTTCTCTCTCTCTCTAAAAACCCTAACTGGTATAGGAGCTTCAAAACCCTAGAACTAGAATGGAAGAAATTGAAAGTATATACTAATTTTTGCACAAGCTATTGAGGAGAATAATCGCCGGTGGGCTTTGGGATCGCCGGAGGCAGTTATATTGGTTGGAAAGATTATAGGTAGGAGAGAGGAGGTAAGATGAAAGAGAGATGGGGACAGAGCATGATGTTAGTGAGATATGTACGAGAGATATAGGAATTAAAGGGTATTTTTGTCTTTTTGTATTCAAATGAAAGGACAATATGGTCATTTTGTATAATCAAGTAACGTCGTTTGTGCAAAATTAGCGGATTGGGGGAATCTTGGCATTGTCAGGTAAAGTATGGGAGGTTACTGTAATTATTCAAACCACAGGGGAAGTCCCTGTATTTGTCAGAAACCTCAGGGGAGGTAAATGTAATTTACCCAAAAAAAAATCTCATAAAAACTTTTTTCTTGATCGTGGATAAATTAAAAATATACTCATTAAAATTTACTTAAAATATAAATTATTTCATATAATTTAGAAATTATAAATATATCTTTGTCAGATTTTTTATTTTATAGAATTAATAGAAAAAATAAGATAGAGTTTGATAGAGTTTTAGAATTATAATGTGAGAATAGAGTTATATTTTGAGTTTGTGAGTTTTAAAATTATGATTTAAATGGAAAAAATTTATTTGGTTATAAATTTTCAAAAGAGTTTTGAATTGAGTTTGAAATTTGTGATGTGACATATGATATTTGATTTAAAAACTTACAACTCATAACCAAATACACAACCTAAAATTCTATTCAAAACTCAAAAAAAAAATTTAAAAAAAATTAAAAATATTTTTTATTTAAAATATAAAAATAACATGTGCCCAAAAAAAAAACAAACAAACAAATATTGTTCCGGTCAACTGGCCGGACGGCCGGGAATGACTGGGTAGACGAGTTTTCAAACGCAGGTGTGGAAATGATTTTTTAAAACTAAAACCAAACGCAGCATTCAAATCAGTAAGTGAAAAATTGATTACAAAGCCCCCACCAAACGAAGGCTAAAATTCTTAACTAATTTTCAATACAACAATAAAACTAATCAGCTTGTTTGGTTTTGTTTTTTCAGAAAATAGTTTTCAAAAAAATTTACTTTTTTGTTTTCTGTATTTTAATGTTTCCAGTGAATTTTTTTAAATATTTTCAGAATTTTTTTTTAAAGTTTTAGACACACCTAACATAAATAAACTTAAAAAGTATAATATTTGTGAAAAAAAAAAATCTTTTAAAAATACATTTAATACCAAAAAATAAAATAAAAAAATATAAAAATTCAGTACATTTTTCGTATTTTTGTGTATTTATTAATTTTTTAAAATATTTTACTATTTAGAGACATCTAAGTAAGGTGCATTTAAAAAAGTAAAAAAGTTGCTTAAAATTTTAAAAATATTTAGTAAAAACAAAAAAAACACGAAAAACAAAAAAATCAATTTTCAAAAAACAAAATTCAGAAAACAGAAACCAAACACACTGAATAGAATTATTAAGGGGCATTTACACACAAGTCCTAATTTATGAACTTATACTCTATTAAGTCTTAACTAAAATTTTTTGAACCTTCAAGTCCCATTAAAATTTTAATGGGTAAATTACACTTTGCCCCCGAACATTTCACTCATTTCCCACTTTGGCCCTTTAAGTTTAATTTTTTTTCACTTTGACCTTTCATGTTTGCAATCCTTCCCACTTTGGCCATTTAAGTTTAATTTTTTCCACTTTGGCCCTTCATGTTTGCAATCCATCTCACTTTGACCCTTCATATTTGCAATCCTTCCCACTTCTTAGACTAACTTCCATCCAAAAAATTAACAGAATCTACCAAATCACTAACACATTAGCTACATGTGTGATGTAAAAATTCACTAAAGATGCAAAAGATAAAAAATAGAAAACAAAAAAAATAGAATTTTTTTTTTGTCTTTGGTGTACTTTTTTTTTTTCAAATTTATTCATAAACATTATTATTTTATATATGTATCTAGATTAGATGAAGCTAAAAAAATAAAAACAAATTTAACTAAAAAAATAAAAAAAAATTACTAAAGATGAAAAAAATGAAAATATACTAACTCAAACACCGGTATTGTCAATTCTGAAATAAAAAAATTATTATAATTTTTTTCGTCTTTAGTGAACTTTTTTCTTTTTTTAGTTAAATTTGTCTTTATTTTTTTAGCTGCATCTAATCTAGATGCATCTATAATGTAATAATGTTTATGAATAAATTTGACAAAAAAATTCACTGAAGATTAAAAAAAAAATTCATTTTTTTTGTCTTTTATTTCTTGCATCTTTAGTGAATTTTTTACATCACATATGGAGTTAATGTGTTAGTGATCTGAAAAATTCTGTTACTTTTTTGGGTTAAAGTTAGTCTAGGAGTAAAGTGGAAATGATTGCAAACATGAAGGGCCAAAGTGAAAAGGATTACAAACATAAGGGCCAAAGTGGGAAATATCAAACTTAAAGGGCTAAAGTAGGAAGGATTGCAAACATGAAAGACCAAAGTGGGAAGGATTGTAAACAGAAAGGGTCAATGTAGAAAAAATCAAACTTAAAGGGCCAAAGTAAGAAATTGGTGAAACTTTAGGAGGGCATTGTATAATTTATCCATTTTTAATAGTTCGAATTGCCCGTCAAACAATTATTATTTATCATTATTTGACATTTATTTTGATTTTTAAAACTTTAAAACCTCAACTTTCAAATTGACAAAAACTAAAAAAAAAATTATGTGCAAAAAAAAACTATTTTTTTGGTGCAAAATTGAAAAAATTGAAAAAATTAAATTATTTTTTTGGTGCAAAATTGAAAATTTTGTATCTATAAAGGAGCATGATGATAGAATATTAATGTGCAAAACTATATTTTTTTTTAAAAAAACTTTAAGAATGAAAAAACTGATAATGTTATCAGTTTTAAAACTAGAAAAAATTATTAATGTTCTCGGTTTTATTAGATAGTTGAATCAAACTAATAAGTAAAATAGTAAAAATGTTTAATCTCAAACTCTGTTTTTTTTCATCAATTAGTGAAACAATTGTTTGGAACATTACTATGCAAAATTGATAATATTCTTAATTTTAAAAATTAAAAAAAAAATTAGAATATTTTTAATTTTACAAAATATGACTTATTAGTTTAAAAAATTTTAAATAAGACCTGAACTATCATAATATTTGTAAATAGGACTTTTAAATAATTAACTTAATTATTAATTGAAATATATTTAAGATATTATTAAAAATTATTAATTAATTTAATAATTTATTAATAAAAGAGATCATATGTTATGTGATTAAAAATTTATAAGAATAAGATTTAATTTTATAATCAGATGAAACAAGTCATATTTTAAATAAATTTTTGAAATGTGTTTATAATTTATTTTTTTTTGGAAATTGATTGTCAACTTTCTTTGCCTAGTGTAGCATGGACTCAAAATAATCTGAGTCATATATTTGTGTGGGACCTTTTAGCTTGTACTGTTGCGCGGCTGCACATGGTGATTTTTGGTGATGTGAGAGACCCCTTCGTTTTACGACACGTGTATAAAATTATTAATTTTAAAAAGTTCACACACGTGCCGTACGGAGTTCTAACCAGCCAAAACATGGCACTTGGCGCTCGTACCGTATTCCGTGGGTGTGGCACATGTCATTGCGATTATTTGCAGCCAATTTAAAAAGAAAAAAGATGGAGAGTTTTAAATTAAAACATCGTTTGGAAAGATAGTTTGGGAGTTTTTTTTGATTATTTTAGTTACAAAAGATAAAATAAGTTATTTTAGCCATAACAAATAAAACCTTATATCCAACTCATAATCATTATACTTTTCTCTCATAAAAAAAATTAAAAAAGTCAAAAATTCATTCACAAACTAAACTTTTTAGCTCAGGTTAAAATAGTTCAAAAAGGTAAAAAGCCAACACACTTCTCAAACGAAGTCTTAGGTGTGTGGGTCTCATGTGATGTGATGTAATGTTTTAATAGTTTTAATTTGTGTGTGAGTATGTGATGTTTTGGTTTTGATTTTTTTTTTTTCCATATTATTAGTACTCTTTTAGAACTTTCAAATAAAATAAATGTATCATTTCTGATTTAAAAAATAAATTTAAAATTGATTGATTGGGAGGAAAATGTTTTGGGCTTTTTTGGAGAATTTTTTATTTTTTATTTTTTTTATATGACGTTGTTGGTATTGCCGTTCAATAACTTCTCAAAATTTAGAGGGTGTTTTGGCCTAATTTATACTAGTGTATTAGCCGTGTTATATATAGAAAAAAATAATATATTATTTATTACAAATATGATAAATATATTTAATTTTTTTATATTTTATCTCTCGTAAATAAAATTTTATATATAAATTTAAGAGATTTATTTTAAAAATTCCTTTATTTTAGTATATAGTATAAATAGATTAAAATTGTTGTATTGATAATTAAAAATTAAAATTATGCTTTATTATAAAAAAAAATGACATAGTTCTAATACTTCACTACTTTAGAATAAAATTATATGAATTTTAAAAAATTATCATATTGATTTTTGAAAGGAAAATAATTTTAAAAAATTTAAAAACTTAAGTAAAAAAAATCATCATAACATATAAAACCATTAAAATCGCGTTAAACCAACAAATCATTCAAACCAACAACTGTTTAACTTAATCAGTTAGGTTAAAAGACCAACTAGCTTACACAAAAATTAATAAAATTTACTTAAATTACAAATTACCCCTTATGGTTCTAGAAATTACATTATGTCCCTAAGGTTTCTAATTTCATAACAAATAAGTCATTTTATTAATAAATTATCAAGTTAATTAACAATTTTTTATAATGTTAAAATTTTATTTCAATTAATAATTTAGATAATTTTATTATTGTATAGGTGACAGTAAGAAATTTCACTATTTCAATTAATTTTGTTAAATAAAAAATTTCTGACATGGAGGTATTTGTAATTTTCCAAACTATGAAAACAATTCGTATTTTAAGCAAACCTCAGGGAGTGTATTTGTAATTTATACAAATTTAAACTGCCACTAAATATGAAAAGTAATTTATTAATCTAAATTTAAAATCGACACAATATAAGTTTAAAATTATGATAATCTATCTCATAATTTATAAGTTTTAAATACAAATTTAAAATTATCATAATTATCTCATAATTTATAAGTTTTATATCGGGAAAATTTGTCCAACATCCCTCTCAAACTTTTAGTAATGGGAGAGATCCATAATAAATTTTTTTGTAATCTAAGATCCCTCACCCACATCCATATATAACACCAACTATCTCATTTTCTCTTCTCTCTCTTCTTGCACCAAACAACTCCTCCCCCCTCTCTCTCTCTCTCTCTCTCTCCCCTTTTCATCCGCAACATTGTTCAAAGCTTCCTTGGCATTGACTACGACGGAGAAATTCACACTAACAAGATTTATAAAGCTTTACCAATGGAGATCATCGATTTAGATGAAGATTCCTGATAGTGTTTTATACAACAAGATTTATATGAAGCAGAGTACTAGTCCTCATTGTTGTTTCTCCAATCACTAGTCCTCCGATGAAGATTCCTCCGTCAACAAATATCACTACCCTCGAAGGACAAATATCAAGAAGCAGGGCACTAGTAAAATTTATAAAGCATTATAGCAGATATGAAAGCAGAAACAAAATGCATCAGTTACATATCCACAAGCACAACTAGAAAATATTCTTCATTGCTTCTCTTACTTTTTTCTTGTTTCTTTTTCATTGTCTTTATTGTTGATCTCAATAAACTAAATCTTAAAATCTTCATACAACATTTAATGAAGAAATCCATTTAAAAATATATATTTGGGAGCTAGTGACATGGTTTCAGCAAAGAAGGAGTTTGATGTAATGTTAATGAGAGATTTTTTGTTATTCAAGGAAGAAGGTGTTTGATTTTTTGTTATACTCAATTTTCTCTGGTTTAAAATTGTGAACAAACACAATTTCTCTGGTTTGATTAAAATTCCTCTGGTTTGGTTAAAACAATTTCTCTGGTTTAAAATCATTGTGCTAAAATTTTTCTGGTTTAGTTAAAATAATTTTCTCTGATTTAAAATTGTGAACAAACACTGAGAAATTTGTGAACAAAGTTAGAGGAATTCTCCATGAATAGAGCCAGAAAATTTTCGGTTTTGTTTGGTTTGTTTTTCAGAAAAATTTTTTGGAAAAAATTATCTATAAACAAATTTTCAAGAGTAATCAAACCAAACAAATTTTTTCAAAAAAAATCTCAAAATTTTGTTTGGTTACCTACTTTCCAAAATCACTCTCTCTCTCATACACATCAAATCAATAACTTTTTTTTAAAACTCTCTCCCCAAAATAATTTTCCAAAATCATTTCTGAAAAAAGGCAAACTAAACAAGTTTTCGTACTTTTTATCTCAAAAACTACTCTACAAACACAAACCAAACACACCCTTCAATTCTATATGAACAAAGCTAGAAAATTTTGTGAACAAAGTTGACACCATGAATTCGTTTAGTAACTTATTACTTTGGATCTTAGGTGGGGCTTCATCTGAAGGGTTCAACTCATTTCTTTCAATGTTTAGAGACATACAAGATCAAGGTGGCCAAGTTTATCCAAATCTAGCCAGGTACGAAAATCATACAACGCAAAATGCTCACTAAGGATTAGAATGTTGGTTGGTCCTTGTATTTTTTGAATGTTTAATTCTAATGTCATTGTAAAGGGTTTGTTGTGACAATCCTTACCACGGTTTACTGATAACACCACTGATTATTGCTAAACTGAGACTGATCATGATAATTATTGAATTGATTAAAATTTTGAGCTAATTGATTGAGTGTGTTAGTTTTAATGCATTTTTATCTGTTTGACTGTTAAATTATCTGTTCGTGTATTATGTTTAAAACTACAAATCGAAGGCCTTATCGGCGACCGAATCCGAAATTGATTAATGTTTGATGCTAATTTGAATTTATGTGATTTTATGGTATTTTTAATTGAAATGTGTTTTGGTATGATTAAATTGGATTAAATAAGCTAAATTATCAAAGTTGGACTTATTTACAAGAATGCCACTTAGGGGACAATTCTAGCACTTGTTTAATCACACTTCATACACTTTTGTTACAACATTTCCTCAGCCATCTTCTTGAGCACAGCCGACTAGAGAGAGAGAGAGAGAGATAGGAGATACAGTGATTTCATCTTGTTTTGGCTTGGAGATTAAGAGATTTGAAGGTTAATTGCTTATTTGAGCTTTCATTCTTGTAATTGAGGAACCTAGGTAAGGATTTCATCCTTTTAATTGTGAAATCAAGTTGGTTCTTACATGATTCATGATAGATAGGAGCCTAAGGTCATAAATTGGTTTAAGATTGTTGAATTGAAGCTTATATCATGCATGCATGTGCATATCTTGAAGTTTAGAGTTGTTTTCATGGAAATTATTGCATGCATGTCCATATTTGTGTTATAGTCCATGAATTCATCATGTTTGGGAGTGAATTAACTCATTTGATCATGCTTTGGAAGCTTTGAAGTTGATTAAATTCATGCATGTGTTGGATTTGCATTGTTCTTCATGTTCTTGAAGTTTATTTGAAAATGGTGTTTATTTGACTCACCATTGGGTTTTGATTTTACAAATTGATCTTTAAAACATGTTATATTATGAGTTTAAAGTGTTTTTCCAGAAAATGGGCCCAAGAGGTTGAGTTTTGATGCATTAAAGTGGAGTTTTGAGCTTGAGGTTCAAATCTGGAAATTCCAGATTTTGGACTCACGCTCGAGCGAGGACCTCCACGCTCGAGCGTACGCCTTGTGTTCATGCAGTCCATTCGAGCAAGGAAATTGGCGCTCGAGCGTGAAATTCGTGTATTCAGTACTTTGCATGTGCTTACAGTCCGCTCGAGCGAGAGAGTTCACACTCGAGCGAGGACTTGTGTCTCATGCTCGAGCGTGGATCGAGCCCCCGTCGAGCGTGATTTTTGTGCATCCAGTACTTTTACTATAACTTATAGTCCACTCGAGCGACGGAAGTCACGCTCGAGCAAAGATCCTTTGTCTGCATGTCCGCTCGAGCGTAGAAAGCAACGCTCGAGCGAAACTCCTGTTTTCTAAAAATTCTGAAAAGTGTTTTAAAGTGTATCTTTGCATCCTCATTCCATCTTAGGCACTTCTAGGCCTAGTTTAAGGCATCTTAATGAAGATATTGATGTAGAACCACACCGAGGCAAATTAGGGATTAAGTTATTATTTCCCAACTGTGTAGCTAAGTGTGTGTTCGTTCTGTAACTGTGTAGGGTTGGCATCCGAGGACGCTCTAGCTGCTTATAGCCCAGTGCTGTGTGAGTAACAATGTTGTAAAGATTTGTTCAATTGAGATTATTTTCTGAACAAATGACTGTACTGCTTTATGAAATGACACTGTTTACTGAATGAATGTTTGTCCTATTTGTGAACTGTATTTGTGGCATTCATAGCAATTTACTGTTACTGAACTGTTACTGATACTGTTACAGAGATCTCTGTCGGTTCCCATATTGGGACCACTACTGTTTACTGATATGATGGCCATCATTGACTGCTCGGTCTGTAAAAACCTACTGTACTATTTTGCTATTGGATGTAGCACATATGACTATTATAGTTTCTGAATGACTGTTATGGCATGAATTATGAGCCACAAACTGAATGACTAATATACAGATAAATGACTGTTTTCAATACTAAAAGGAAATTCATTCTTAACCTCTTTACGCATATGTTATTCACTGGGCTTTAACTTACTGTTTATATATATATGTAGGTGTTCAGGCACCGGACTGGAGTTAGGAGCGTCGGATTAGCTATTGTTTTGTCAAGCCAACCATCGTGCCTCACGTTGAGGTTCCAAGTGCAGCCAAGCTAAGGCTGTTTCGGGGTGTTTTAGATTTCCCCTTATCTGTCTTTATTATGTATAGACTGTATAGACCGTTACTGCACTGTTATGTTAGGGACTTGGTCCCCAACCCGAATTTTTGTATATGTATGTATAGTACTGTTTTGTTCTGAATGTGAATATGTTTTAAAAAGTCTTTTTGCATACAAACTGTCACAGTTCGTTGGACATATTTTTATTACTGTTTTGACTTCCGTCAGCCCCTGTACTCTGTATTACTGTTTTACTGTTAAACAGGTCTTCGGTAATCTCGGATTACTGGCCGGTTACGGTGTTAAACCCATATGGGCGGGTTTGGGTCGTGACATTTGTAGAAATATTAGTTTATACATAAATGGTTGTATAAACTAGATATGGTGTAATGGTCAACAACAACAGTATTGTTAATAAACAAAAGTTGAAATAAGAAAATAAAAAGGAAAAGGAAAAGGAAAAGGAAAAAAATTTCTCTAGTTTCAATTTAATGAAATTTCAATTTTCTCTGGTTTGAACCCAGAGAAATTTGGTGTTGGTGATATATAAAATTTTCTCTGTAATGTGTCTAAAGAAATTTGGTGTTGGAGATGTGTAAAATTTCTATGTGATGTGTAAAATTTTTTCTATGATGTGTCCAGAGAAATTTGGTATCGATGATGTGTAAAATTTTCTCTGTGATGTGTCCAGAGAAATTCTCTGGATTAAATTTCTTTGGGTCGAATTTTCTCTGTATTGATGTTGAGGGACCTTAGACATTATAAAATTTTTGAGTGTCCTTTATGTTATAAAATCTTAATACTAGAGACCTTAAAAAAAAAAAAAATCCCCTTTTATATCTATATATTTTATAAAAGAATACTTTTATGGAGAGATATTATGAGAGTTTCAAAATCTCATATAATTTTTTTTTTTAAAATCAAAACCTTTATGTAGGATTGTAAAATAAAAGTTAAATGTAAACTAGCTAATGGAAATTTTCTTAATTGTTTAAAATTTAAGAAATGAAAAAAATTACTATGAGATATTGATTATTAGACTTCTCATTAAATATCTCTATTTTGCTTAGATAAATGGGAGCATAAGATTCACTTTATATAAGTGAAGTAATTTAATTTTTCCTTATTTTCTCGATGTGTGATTATAAAATAAAAGTTAAGTGGAAGCAAGCTAATGCGGATTTTTCTTAATTGTTTAAAAGTTAACAATTATTTGGACGGGAAGTTTATTTCGAATCAAGCAATCTTAGCTGTTTAATTTTTAATAAGGTCAATTTTAATTTATTTTGAATCAAACAAATTTAACTAATATATTTTGATAAAATCGCTAAAATCGTCGTTAAACCAACGAATCAGTCAAACCGAAAATGATTCACCTTATCCGCTAAGTCAAAGAACCAACCAATTCATACAAAAATTAATTAATTAAAACTTCTAAATTTTATTTTAATTTTAAAATTTAAACTGTCTTGAACTGAAACATATACAACATTACAATATTAAATGGGAGCATAAGGTTTATATAGTAAAACAACTCATTTTTTCTTTTTTTTTCCTGATGTGAGATTGTAAAATAAAAATTAACAGTTATTTGGATGGGAAGTTTATTTCTAATTAAGCAATCTCTGTCGTTCAATTTTTAATGTAGTCAATCTTTATTTATTTCAAATCAAACAAATCTAAGCAATATATTTTGATAAAACAACTAAAATCACGGTTAAACCAGTAAATCAGCCAAACCGAAAATGATTCAGCCTAATCGGCTAAGTCAAAAGACTAACCAATTTACAAAAAAATTAATTGATTAAAACTTTAAATTTTATTTTAAGATTTAAACCATCTTGAATTGAAACATGTAACTATAATATTAAATGAGAGTATAAGATTTACTTTATATAAGTGAAACAATTCACTTTTTCTTTCTTTACTTGATGTGGGCTTGTAATTATTTTAATGTTAAATATTATGAAAGCTTTAAAATCTCATGTAAAATTATTTTTAAAATCAAAACCTCTGTGTGAAATTGTAAAATAAAAGTTAAATTGAAGCTAATCAATGGAGTTTTTCTTAATTGTTTAAAATAAAAAAAAAATTGATATTGATTATAGGGCTTCTCACTAAAATTCTCTTTTTGCTTATATAAATAGGAGTATAAGATTCACTTTATATAAAGTGAAACAATTCACTTTTTGTTTTTTTTTTTTTTTTTTTTGATGTGAGACTAGAAAATAAAAGTTAAATGAAAGCTAACTAATGGAGATTTTCTTAATTGTTTAAAATTAAGAAAATTCAATAATTTATATATATTGGAGCATAAGATTCAGTTTATGTAAATGAAACAATTCACTATTTCCCTTTTTTTTTCAAATGTGGGATTGTAAAATAAAAGGTAAATGGAAGTTAGTCAATGAAAATTTTCTTAACTGCTTAAAATTAAGAAAATTCAATAATTTTAGAATGAGAATTTGGAACTTCTAGAAGGCTTCTCCCTCAAAACCCTCTTTATAAGATTCACTTTATATAAGCGAAAGAACTCACTTTTTCTTTTTTTCTCGACATTGGATTGTAACATTTTATATAAGTGAAACAACTCACTTTTTCTTTATTTTCTCGATATGAGATTGTAATTATTTTAAAATTAAATATTATGAGAGTTTCAAAATCTCATACAAAATTATTTTTAAATTCAAAACGTCTATGTTGAATTATAAAATAAAAGTTAAATGGAAGTTAGTCAATGAAGATTTTCTTAATTGTTTAAAATTAAGAAAATAAAAAAATGAGTATGAAATATTGATCATAGGGCTTCTCATTAAAAATTTCATTTTGCTTATATAAATTAGTTTATTTTGAATTTAATCAATATATTTTGATAAAATCGCTAAAATTGTAATTAAGCTAATGAATTAATAAAATCAAAAATGATTTAGCCTAATCGGCTAGGTTATAATTAATTAATTAAAACTTTTAAAATTTAAATTATATTAAATTGAAGCATGCACAACACTACAATATTAAATGAGATGAAAGTATAAGATTCATTTCACATGAGTAAAACAACTCTTTATTTTTCTTATTTTTTTTCCTTATTTCAAGATGTAAAATTATCAAATAAAAACTAGCCAATAGAGATTTTCTTAATTGTTTAAAATTAAGAAAATCAAGAAAATTAGTATGAAATATTGAAACTCTCACAAGGTTCCTCACTAAATGGGATGTAAGTATAAGATTTATTTTATATGAGCAAAACAATTCATTTTTTCATTCTTTTTCCGATATGAGATTATCAAATAAAAGTTAGCTAACGGAGATTTTCTTAATTGTTTAAAATTAAGAAAATTAAGAAAATTAGTATGAGATATTGAACATCTCCTAAGACTCTTCACAAAAAACCATCGTTTTTCTTATATAATATATAAATAGATAAGTATATTTATTTAAGTCATATTATCTTTTTATTTTTTTATACTATTGTTTTATAAAAAATTAAAACATATATTTATTTAAATTATCCCAAATATCCCCTTACTCTATTATATAGACTCTATTATATATATATGTAGGCTAGCGACTCTCCACATAAATGGTTTATTTTTGTTGGTGACCCTACATCATCAGTATCACCGTTAAGGATTCGTTTGGTAATTCTATTTTATTAAAAAAAATTAAAAATTCATAAAAAAAATAAATAAGTCAAACATATAAGTTATTCACGGTTTCTCATATAACTAAAACATCATTCTCAACTGCATTAATTTTTTTCATCTTATAAAAAAATTAAAAATTCTGATCTCAAACCACTCCGTGGAGTGTTTTTGAATGTGGTGGAAAGTGAATCAAATAAAAAAAAAAAATTAAAAATAAAACTTTTTCATTGTGGTAAAAATTATTATGAAGTTAATTTTTCTAAACAACACACATTGGTATTAATTAAACTTTTAGTAGTTTCTTAAAAAAAAAAAATTAAACTTTTAGTTTCTTACAAAAATAAATAAATAAATAAATTTATTCAAAAAAATAATTACTTTTAATTAAAATTCTTAATTCCTTTTTTTTTAAAAAAAAAATTCAGAACTTTCACCCCCAATCAAAAATATGTAATAATTTCTTTTCTTTCACTTTTCTTTTCATTATTATTAAGAAAAATATTTGAGGGCCACAAAAAGTGTGGCTCAAATGGCTCAAAACTGTCAAAACGACGTCATTTTGTGTTGTTTTATGTCCAGAACAACGTCGTTTTGATAGTTTTAAACCATTTAAGTCACACTTTTTGTGGCCCTCTACCATTGCTCTATTATTAATTTCCATTCAAACAGGCAGACCCTAGGAAAGCGGTCTACAAACGGCAATACCCAAGTAAAATGGGTAGGGACACAATTTGTGGGACCTTTGATGAGAAGACTTAGGTTGGGAGTAACCTTTGGATAACACCGACGTAGAATTCCAATTTCAACATCACTGATGCTAGGTAGTCCTAAATTTTATGGTTCAACTTAGTTTAAATGACGTGGTTTAATGATGTGGTGATGATATAAAAAATTATTATTATTATAATTTTTTTTATTTTTTATATGTTTTTATTTAATTATTTATTTATTTAATTAATTAATTTTATTTTAGGATACTAAACTTAGTCGTTCCTGATAATATACAATTTTTTGAGATATTTTATCAATTTTTTTTAGTAATTTCTATATCTTTAGTAGTACCAGTATTAGTTGATTTTGTAAAAATTTACGACATTGATGACAATTTACTATTAATATTATTACTTGATTACGATTTAATAACAAGTCTTGGATATAAAAATGATGATGAAAACTCATAAAAAGTTTTAAATGTTTTGATTATAGGTCTTGCTATCCATCAATTATCTAACTTGATCTTATTAGGATTTATTCTCTTAGGTGTAATTCTATCTATTGGTATTCCATTGATAGGTTCAAATTTAGCCGCTTTTATAATTCTTTGCTGCATTTTAGGATCTATGGTATTATCTAACTTGTATATTATTTTTCAAAATATCATTGATGAATAGGTGGTTTCATGCATATTGATTCTTATGATTTTTATTTTTATAGTTAAAAATTTATTTATGAATCCATCTTTTAAGCTAATAATATCCTGATCTGCAATTAAAACCTAATGGTCCTCTACATAGATTACTTTTTATTCCACTGATTATGGATCTTCCAAAATTTTGTTGTCTAATATCACACAAAAAATACACACACACACACACACACACATATATATATATATATCTCGTCATTTGTCAAATAACAGTGTTATTTGTATTTGTACACTCCCTATATGCATATATTTATATTTATTATCTTTAATATATTTTTATAATTTATTAAATTTATTTCTCCTACCTCATATACACAATTTTTAATTTCAATATCTCCTTTCATCCTTTCACATATATATTTACTTTTTAATTTGAATATTGATTTTTGATATATTTCGTCAATTCGTATGATTGGTAATATCCAATCTTTTTCTATTTCTTGAGAATTTTCTATGACAAATTGTTCTTCTCTCAAATTTTCTATACTTATTTATTCTATCATCATAAAATTTGATTTTTCCTCGGTCTCGCTATAGTCTTTGTCTTTTATTTCTATTTATTCTTCAATTAATTCTATTATTCCTTTATTATTTTCTAAAGCTAAATCTAAATCTAAAGCTTCTTCTTCTTCTTCTTCTTCCACATAATCTAAACTTCCTAAGGCTTCTATTATTTTATTATTCTTTTTATTTCTACATTAATTAGCAAAGTGGCCTATTTCTCCACATGCCCAACATTTACAGGCCTTTTTTCCTTCAGGACAATAATTATTTTTTCTAAAAAACCTTCTTCTTTTGTTGAAATTATAGGGTTTTTTTTATAATATTTTCTTTTATATTTTTCTTTTCTTTGCTTATTAAAACTTTTTCTTTTATAAAATGTTTTTTTTTCTTCTTATTATATGTTTTTTTTTCTTGAAGGCTCACATCCCCATGAATTAGATGTTTGCCAGCAATGTAAATATTATTTTTTTTATTTTTCTTCTTTGCTTCATTTTTATACATTCTTGCTCTACCCATTCTCTTAGATATTTAATTCTATGACCCAATGTGTCACTTATGGCATCTCCTAATTCTTTTAACCATTTTTCATATTTTTCTTCTATATTAACATTTATAGGATATGATAATTTTTGAAAAAACATGATTAAATGAATTTTATTTCTACCTATTTGATAATAATTATAGCGATCCCGGTTGTCCCTTTACTGTTCAGTTGTATTCCGGACTTGGTTCCGTGGAGTTGGTAGTTGTATCTATCTTGTTGTCGTCCTTTAAATCCATTTGTTTGAGTTTTAGGATGTGTTGGGCTTGGTTGTAATAGGTTGGTAGAGCTTTGGCTCCCATTGTTGTTGCCCAGTTTTTGAATGGTCCGCTCGAGCGGGTCATTTTGCGCTCGAGCGGGGTTTACACCCTTCCAGCATTTCGTGTCCCTACAAAACTTCTGCAGGTGTGTTTTCTACGCTCGAGTGGGTTTCTTGCGCTCAAGCGGGTAGCGCTCGAGCGGGCTTGTTGGCGCTCGAGCGAGTAGTTCTTTAAAAAAAAAAAAAAAAGTTCTAAGAGGTGAAAATCTACGCTCGAGCGGACTGGTTCTTCGCGCTCGAGCGGATGTGTTTTGCTTTTGTTTCTTGGAGCTCGAGCGGGCCTCCTTGCGCTCGAGCGTGTCCAGGTTTTTGTTCTTAACGCTCGAGCGTTCTATTCTCCCCTCGAGCGGGAATGTCGTATATCAGTTGGCAGCTGGGCTTTTTAAAATCACTTTTACATTCTCTCTCTCTCTCTTACTCTCCAAAAAACACTTTTTGAGAGCTTCTCTCTCTAGGATCTCCCTTCTCTCTAGAGTTTGATCTAGTTAGAGTGTCCCCTTATCTTTCGACCTTTGTAAAAAGGGTGTTGATCGTCGAGGGCTTCATTTTGATCCGTGAATCTTGGTATTTGGAGCATTTTGATTTTCTTCAACTTCCCCGTTTGAGCTCTAACTTCGAGGTAGGGATATCCTATTCCATCTTATGAGCTTTGTCTTTGAATTTTGGTATTCCGATATGTTGGGGGTTGTTGGGTGATTTCAAGAAAGTTTGGGGTCATTGGGTAATTTTCAAAAGAGGGGTTTTCAAAGTTTAAAACCTTTAAGTATGTAATACATTGGAAAATAGACTTGATGTCGGGATTATTGATGAAAATGGAACCTTAGGGTTGGTGTTGTAATTATGGGAAAAAGCCCTAATTGTAGATAAATTAATTTGTGAAATTAATTTTGAGAAATGAGAAATTGAATTGAAAATGTTGAAACTGGGAATGTGTGGGATTAAAGGGTGTAGTTGGATCATTTATCACTCATCGAGTTGAAATGTTGATATTGTATCCATTTGGTGTATTTATTTTCTGTTTAGAAATAACTGTTTTGGGCTATCGGTGGAGGATAGTCTTAATTGTCGTAGACAATGCATGATGATTAGGCAAACTAAAACTAATCAATTGAGTAAGCCATTGAATATGGTGGTTGGTAAAATAAAGCACTAAAATGTGTATTGATTGATTAAATTTGTATATGATAATTGTTTCTATACATTGTATTGTGTGGGAGGAGATGGGGGATGTACTCCACGGTTTATTAGAAGATTGGGGATGGACCTCTAAATCGGATTTCGTGTGACATTGATACAGCACTATAATGTGTATCAAGTGTGGATTATGGAAGTGTTTGAATTGATTTGATATAGCACTAAAATGTATATCGTCATCAATTGTGAAGTATAGAAGTATTTCTATGTTATATTGAAACAGCACCAAAATGTGTATCCTTCGTGAAGGATGGAAGTGGTTTATGCGTTATTAATACAGCATCAAAATGTGTATCCGCCATGAATTCCAAAAGTGTTTTTTAAAGATGGATCATAATTCCATTAAGTTATTTGGCTAGGTTCTGAGCCTTGTTTTCAAACTCAAAGTTAAAAGGAAGTGAGAAGTGAAATGTAACATGAACTTGAATGTCATGAAACTGTGATGTGTTATAAGTGGGAATATCAGTGTGGGCCATCTATCGAATGCTGTTATTTTCGTCATTGTTCATAGTTGGTTTAGTATATTTCTACTGGGCTGTGGCTCACCCTATATGAGAAATTATTTTCAGGTACAGGTAGCATGACACCTCCAAGGACATAGCTTGGGAGGCCAGAGGCAGATAGACTGTTTTTGTTGTTTGCTTTCTTTTGATGTATTACATGTAAATTCAAGCCAAGGGCATAATATGTATTGAGTTAGCACTCTTTTTTTGTAACCAAGTGTTAACTTGGAAAGCTGTAAGCCCGTAGGACATTTGCTTTTGTTGTTAACATGTAATACTTTTGTAAGAACTACTCTGATTAATGGAAAGATGGTTATTTTCTTATATCATTGCATGTCTAAAATGATGGGTTTTACGTATTATTTTGGGGGCGTTACAACTTGGTATCAGAGCGTACCGGGTTCGAATACTTTGGGTACGTGGGAAGTGATTAGTATCACAATGGGTTTGTCTCGCTTGTTAGAGACTTATGTGTGACATTATGCATTTGTTGGATAACATGTTTATGTGACTACTTGGGTATGGGATTTAGTTTCTAGGATGTTGATTGGATCCTTGGGTTTCTGTGAGTCTTGTTGGAAAAGCACTTGATCAATGCTGTTTCTAACTGGAACTCTAGTAACACCTCAGGACTATCATTATCCGGAAATGAAATTCGTAAGTGCTTATGTGTTTATGTGCTTATGTGTTTATGTGCTGTACATGTATTAGGACGCAAGTGTTTAGTTTTGGCACATTTATGAATGTGCTAACGCTCTTCGTTATCTTTATTAGGATGTCAGGACGAGGAAGAGGTGGTAGACGTGGCAGACGTAGTAGGCAGGAGAATGCCCTTACCGGATGATGTTCCGGCACAGCAGGAGGGGGTTGGCCAGGCTAATGTGGCCGAGCCAGCAGGTTAGGAGGCTGTGGGCGCTTTAGCCCGAGGGATAGCCGATGCTTTGAGGGAGTCTATGGGTATTTCAGAGCTGAGAATCCAGTTCAGGCTCCAGTGCAGGCCCAGGTTGTCGAGGCAGGGCCTTCCTTCTTGAAAAGGGAGTTCTTCTGGTGTAACCCGGACGAGTTTATTGGGGATCCGAAGGAGCCACTGAAGGCTGATGAGTGGTTAGAGCAAATGAGTAAGACGTTCGAGATGCTTGGCATAGAGGACGGAGCGTTGAAAGTGACCTTGGCATCCTTCCAGCTAAAAGGGGGTACGGGTCAGTGGTGGAAATACATGAGGGGCCGTATTGCTAGCACGTGGGAGGCTTTTGTGGAAGCTTTTCAGGAGAAGTATTTATCTCCAGTAGTCAGGGAGAAGCTGAGAGACCAGTTCTGTCAGCTTTTGCAATTGAGTTCTTTAGTAGCCGAGTATGAGGCTGCTTTTACCAGCTTGTCCAGGTTCGCACCTGAACTTGTGGCGTCCGAGGAACGCCATTGTATCGAGTTCGAGAAGAGGTTGAGGCGCGGCCTCAAGATGAGAGTTGGAGGTTAGTGTATTGATTGATACGGGTGCATTTCATTCTTTTGTATCTGCTACATTTACATCTGTTTTGGGATTGGAGTTAGCACAGTTAGCGTCTCCTATTTGTGTAATGTCACCTATTGGGGGTGAGTTGATTTTGAAACAAGAATGTAAGGGCTGTGACATAGAGGTTGCCGATCGTAGGCTTCCGTTCCCTTTTGTAATTATGCCCATGTCGGGATTTGATGTTATTTTGGGTATGGACTAGCTATCGTCATACCGGGCTGTTATTGATTGCTACCGCCAGAGGGTCACTGTGTGCACCTTGAGCAGGGAGTGTTTCCATTTCTTGGGGGACCGGGTTGGTAGTGTTTTGCCACCGGTGTATAATCCGCGAGGGCGGAGTGAGCTTAGTGGTCTACTTGCTAGCTTTGCGAGTAGTGAGTGCGGTGAGACCCAGACTGTGTTGCCAAGAGTGGTTTGTGAGTACTCGGACGTCTTTCCCGAGGACCTCGTTAGTTTGCCACCTCATCGAGAGATTGAGTTCTCTATTAATCTGGTGCCCGGCACGGCGCCGATTTCTATGGTACCTTATCGTTTTGCCCCAGCCGAGTTAGTTGAGTTGAAGGTTCAGCTCCAAGAGTTACTGGATAAGGGCTTTATTCGCCCAAGCGTTTCGCCGTAGGGAGCACCGGCCTTCTTTGCTAAAAACAAAGATGGTGCCTTGAGACTGTGTATCGACTACCGGAAGTTGAATCGGGCTACGGTCAAGAATAAGTACCCTATGTCCCGTATAGATGATCTGTTTGACCAGTTGAAGGGTTCTCGTTGTTTCTCTAAGATAGACTTGAGATCGGGTTACCACCAGTTGAGGGTTAGGGAGGAGGATATTCCGAAGACGGCATTCCGTACACGGTATGGCCATTATGAGTTTCTAGTGATGCCGTTTGGGCTCACCAATGCACCGGCAGTCTTTATGGATTTGATGAACCGGATCTTCCGGGAATTCTTAGACCGTTTTGTAGTCGTTTTCGTGGACGACATTCTGATTTATTCGTCTTCAGAGGAGGAGCATGAGGAACACTTGAGAATGGTGCTTGAATTGCTTAGAGTCCATAGGCTGTATGCCAAGTTTGGAAAATGTGAGTTCTGGCTAGGGGAAGTCAAGTTCTTAGGCAATGTGGTATCTGGGGAAGGGGTGTCTGTTGATACATCCAAGATTGAGGCAGTGCAGGATTGGGCACCGCTTAAGAGCGTTTTTTAGATCCGTAGTTTTCTGGGATTAGCTGGGTATTACCGTCGGTTTGTGAAGGATTTCTCCAGGTTAGCTTCGCCGTTGACTAGACTGACTCGGAAGGGAGTCAAATTTGTATGGAGTGAGACTTGTGAAAACTCGTTCCAAGAGTTGAAAGTTAGATTGACCACCGCTCCGGTCTTGATTATTCTGGAGAGAGGGTTGGGTTATGCAGTTTATTGTGATACCTCACGAGAGGGTTTGGGTTGTGTGTTGATGCAAGAGGGGAAAGTAGTTGCCTATGGCTCACGTCAGTTGAAAATACACGAGAAAAATTACCCTACACATGACCTAGAGCCAGCAGCAGTGATCTTTGCCTTGAAAATTTGGAGGCACTACCTTTATGGTGAGAGATTCGAGGTGTTCTCGGATCATAAGAGTTTGAAATATCTGTTTACACAGAAAGACTTGAACTTAAGACAGAGGAGGTGGATGGAGTTTATTGAGGATTACAACTTCGAGTTGCACTATCATCCGGGGAAGGCCAATGTTGTGGCTGATGCCCTTAGCAGGAAATCCATTAGTGATGTAGCTTGTATAGTTATCCGGGAGTGGGAGATGTTAGGTGCGCTTGGCAAGTTTGATTTGCTTCTGGGAGAATCTGTTGAGGATGCGGCCTTATTTTCTGTTGTTGTTCAGCCTACACTTGTGACTCGAGTGTTAGAGGCATAGAAAGGTGACCTTGAAGTAGAATCCCCCCGAGAGAAGATCTCCAGTGGGAAGGTTGAGAAAGGTTTGACGATGTATCCCGACCAGAGTGTGAGATACCGGGACTGTTTGTTTGTGCCGGAGTCTTGTCGAGAGGAGGTACTCCGAGAGTTTCATCATTCACGCCTTGTGGTGCATCCGGGAGGCACTAAGATGTATCGGGATCTGGGTCGCCAGTTTTGGTGGCCGGGTATGAAGAGAGATGTGGAAGTTTTCGTATCTACGTGCCTTACTTGTCAGCAAGTGAAGGCCGAACATCAGAGGCCAGCGAGTTTGTTACAACCCTTGCCTATTGCCGAGTGGAAGTGGGAGCATGTCACTATAGACTTCTTTGTAGGTCTCCCGATGACTCAGCATGGTAGTGATGCTATTTGGGTGGTTGTAGACCGGTTGACTAAGTCGGCGCACTTCATTCTTATGCGCGTGAGAGATTCAGTAAATCATCTTGCTGACTTGTATATTCGGGACATAGTGAGGTTGCACGGGGTCCCAGTGACAATCGTCTCAGATAGAGATCCTCGTTTTGCCGCTAGGTTATGGCAGAGTTTGCAGAGTGCCATGGGCACTAAGTTGACCTTTAGTACGGCTTATCATCCTCAGACTGATGGGCAGTCCGAGCGTACTATTCAGATCCTTGAGGATATGCTTCGAGGTTGTGTCCTTGACTTTAGTGGGACGTGGGAGAGGCACTTGTCCTTGGTGAAGTTTGCCTACAACAACAGTTTTCAATCGAGTATCGGTATGGCACCGTTTGAGGCCTTGTATGGCCGATCGTGTAGGTCTCCAGTTTGTTGGGCTGAGGTAGGTGATGCACCTTTGTTGGGTCCGGAGTTGGTGAGGGAAACGACGGAGAAAGTTGAGCTTATCCATAGGAGGCTGGTTACAGCCCAGAGTCGCCAGAGATCTTATGCCGACCGTAGGAGGCGACCTTTGGTATTTGAGGTGGGTGATCATGTCTTTCTAAAGATATCACCAAGGCGGGGATTGACGAGGTTTGGGAAGAGTGGGAAGTTGTCCCCTCGGTTTATTGGCCCTTTTGAGATCCTTGAGAGGATTGGCGAGGTTGCCTATCGTTTGGCTTTGCCGCCGCAGTTGTCCGGAGTTTATGACGTGTTTCATGTGAGTATGCTTCGGAAGTATGAGCCGGATCCATCGCATGTATTGGATTGGACCGACTTAGAGGTTGATGAGGATGCCTCATATGAGGAGAGGCCGGTTCGGGTCTTGGATAGGAAGGATCAAGTCTTGCGAGGCAAGACTATTCCCTTGGTGAAAGTTTTGTGGAAACATCACAGAGTGGAGAAAGCCATTTAGGAACGTGAGGCAGATGTCCGTGAGAATTATCCGGACTTGTTTGTTGATGTATGATTATGTATCGAGATTTTGTAATAATATTGAACTTTAAGAGCATTGTATGTGTCTTAAGTTGTAAAACATAGTGATGTTTTGGTTTATGGAAATGTTGTGGAACTTGCCTTAAAATGGAAGTTTGTTTTAACATCGTGCATGTTAAGTATATTGTGGAAATGCAAACATGACATTAATGTTGCAAATGTGGTAGAATTGTACAAAATGTATTGGAATTGGTAAATTTCAAGGGAATGCATATTGATAATGCTGGTTGATATATATAATGTGTTTTGCCTCTTGAAAAGAGATGAGATTGACCGGTAATGGGTTAGGTTGTTTAATGTTGTGTTATAATATTGTTGGGAATTGAGGAAAACTTGTTTTTGAAAACTTATATTTAATTTCGGGGATGAAATTCTTTAAGGGGGGAGGTTATAGTGATACCGGTTGTCCCTTTACTGTTCAGTTGTATTTCGGACTCGGTTCCGTGGAGTTGGTAGTTGTATCTATCTTGTTGTCGTCCTTTAAATCCATTTGTTTAAGTTTTAGGATGTGTTGGGCTTGGTTGTTACAGGTTGGTAGAGCTTTGGCTCCCATTGTTGTTGCCCAGTTTTTGAATGGTCCGCTCGAGCGGGGTTTACACCCTTCCAGCATTTCGTGTCCCTACAAAACTTCTGCAGGTGTGTTTTCTACGCTCAAGCGGGTAGCTCTTTTCTGAAAAAGTTGTGAGAGATGAAAATCTACGCTAGAGCGGACTGATACTGATAATCAAATCGATGATTTTTATTCTTGTGTCTTGGAGCTCGAGCGGGCCTTCTTGCGCTCGAGCGTGTCCAGGTTTTTGTTCTTAACGCTCGAGCGTTCTATTCTCCGCTCGAGCGGGAATGTCGTATATCAGTTGGCAGCTGGGCGTTTTAAAATCACTTTTTACATTCTTTCTCTCTCTTACTTTCTAAAAACACTTTTTGAGAGCTTCTCTCTCTAGGATCTCCCTTCTCTCTAGGGTTTGATCTAGTTAGAGTGTCCCCCTATCCTTCGGCCTTTGTAAAAAGGGTGTTGATCGTCGAGGGCTTCATTTTGATCCGTGGATCTTGGTATTTGGAGCATTTTGGTTTTCTTCAACTTGAAAATAACCATCTTTCCATTAATCAGAGTAGTTCTTACAAAAGTATTTCATGTTAACAACAAAAGCAAATGCCCTACGGGCTTACAGCTTCCAAGTTAACACTGTTTACAAAAAAAGAGTGCTAACTCAATACATATTAAGCCCTTGGCTTGAATTTACATGTAATACATCAAAAGAAAGCAAACAACAAAAGCAGTTTGTCCGCCTCTAGCCTCCCAAGCTATGTCCTTGGAGGTAGCATGCTACATGTACCTGAAAATGATGTCCCATATAGGGTGAGCCACAACCCAGTAGAAATATACTAAACCAACTATGAACAATGACGAAAACAACAGCATTCGATAGATGGCCCACACTGATATCCCACTTATAACACATCACAGTTTCATGACATTCAAGTTCATGTTACATTTCACTTCTCACTTCCTTTCAACTTTGAGTTTGAAAAAAAAGGCTCAGAACCTAGCCAAATAACTTAATGGAATATTTGATCCATCTTTAAAAACACTTTTGGAATTCATGGCGGATACACATTTTTATGTTGTATTAATAACACATAAACCACTTCCATCCTTCACGAAGGATACACATTTTGGTGTTGTATCAATATATACATAGAAATACTTCTATACTTACAAATTGATGATGATATACATTTTAGTGCTATATCAAATCAATTCAAACACTTCCATAATCCACACTTGATACACATTGTAGTGTTGTATCAATGTCACACGAAATCTGGTTTAGAGGTCCATCCCCCATCTTCCAATAAACCGTGGAGTACATCCCCCATCTCCTCCCACACAATACAATGTATAGAAATAATTATCTATATAAATTCAATCAATCAATACACATTTTAGTGTTGTATTGTACCAACCACCATATTCAATGGCTTACTCACTTGATTAGTTTTAGTTTGCCTAATCATCATGCATTGTCTACAATAATCAAGACTATCCTCCACCGATAGCCCAAAACAGTTATTTCTAAACAGAAAATAAATGCACCAAATAGCTACAATATCAACATTTCAACTCGATGAGTATAAATGATCCAACTACACCCTTTAATCCCACACATTCCCAGTTTCAACATTTTCAATTCAATTTCTCATTTCTCAAAAATAATTTCACAAATTAATTAATCCACAATTAGGGCTTTTTCCCAATTAAACAACACTAACCCTAAGGTTCCATTTTCATCAATAATCCTGACATCAAGTCCATTTTCCAATGTATTACATACTTAAAGGTTTTAAACTTTGAAAACCCCTCTTTTGAAAATTACCCAATGACCCCAAACTTTCTCGAAATCACCCAACAACCCCCAACATATCGGAAATACCAAAATTCAAAGACAAAGCTCATAAGATGGAATAGGATATCCCTACCTCGAAGTTAGAGCTCAAACGGGA
>NW_021024852.1:473618-508013 GCF_004153795.1 Camellia sinensis
AGGGAAATACTTTTCAAAGAAGGCTCCTTTGAATTGAGCCCAAGTCATCACGATTTCCACGCTCGAGCGCCAGTCACCCCCGCTCGAGCGTGAGTCCAAATTCTCTTACTCCATCTTATGAGCTTTGTCTTTGAATTTTGGTATTTCGATATGTTGGGGGTTGTTGGGTGATTTCGAGAAAGTTTGGGGTCATTGGGTAATTTTCAAAAGAGGGGTTTTCAAAGTTTAAAACCTTTAAGTATGTAATACATTGGAAAATGGACTTGATGTCAGGATTATTGATGAAAATGGAACCTTAGGGTTAGTGTTGTAATTATGGGAAAAAGCCCTAATTGTGGATTAATTAATTTGTGAAATTAATTTTGAGAAATGAGAAATTGAATTGAAAATGTTGAAACTGGGAATGTGTGGGATTAAAGGGTGTAGTTGGATCATTTATCACTCATCGAGTTGAAATGCTGATATTGTAGCTATTTGGTGCATTTATTTTCTGTTTAGAAATAACTGTTTTGGGCTATCGGTGGAGGATAGTCTTGATTATTGTAGACAATGCATGATGATTAGGCAAACTAAAACTAATCAAGTGAGTAAGCCATTGAATATGGTGGTTGGTACAATACAACACTAAAATGTGTATTGATTGATTGAATTTATATAAGATAATTATTTCTATACATTGTATTGTGTGGGAGGAGATGGGGGATGTACTCCACGGTTTATTGGAAGATGGGGGATGGACCTCTAAACCGGATTTCGTGTGACATTGATACAACACTACAATGTGTATCAAGTGTGGATTATGGAAGTGTTTGAATTGATTTGATATAGCACTAAAATGTATATCATCATCAATTGTGAAGTATAGAAGTATTTCTATGTTATATTGATACAACACCAAAATGTGTATCCTTCGTGAAGGATGGAAGTGGTTTATGTGTTATTAATACAGCATCAAAATGTGTATCCGCCATGAATTCCAAAAGTGTTTTTAAAGATGGATCATAATTCCATTAAGTTATTTGGCTAGGTTCTGAGCCTTTTTTTCAAACTCAAAGTTGAAAGGAAGTAAGAAGTGAAATGTAACATGAACTTGAATGTCATGAAACTGTGATGTGTTATAAGTGGGAATATCAGTGTGGGCCATCTATCGAATGCTGTTGTTTTCGTCATTGTTCATAGTTGGTTTAGTATATTTCTACTGGGCTGTGGCTCACCTTATATGGGACATCATTTTCAGGTACAGGTAGCATGCTACCTCCAAGGACATAGCTTAGGAGGCTAGAGGCGGACAAACTGCTTTTGTTGTTTGCTTTCTTTTGATGTATTACATGTAAATTCAAGCCAAGGGCTTAATATGTATTGAGTTAGCACTCTTTTTTTGTAACCAAGTGTTAACTTGGAAAGCTGTAAGCCCGTAGGGCATTTGCTTTTGTTGTTAACATAAAATACTTTTGTAAGAACTACTCTGATTAATGGAAAGATGGTTATTTTCTTATATCATTGCATGTCTAAAATGATGGGTTTTACGTATTATTTTGGGGGCGTTACAATAATAATAATAGGAGTATTCACATATATAATTTTCTATATATTCCATATTACATATTTCTATGTTACTTAATTTCTTGACCCATTCTCTTTTTCTTTTATCTTCATCCCACTCTTTTCCTACAAATTCTTCTTCAATATATTTTACAAATATGTTTAACATACCTTCTGGGGTAGTTTCTGTTGTTAATTTTTCTTTGTCACTTTCTCTTAGATTGTCATACCAATTTGCTACTATACCCGTAAGGCTATGTTCAATATAATTTAGAAAACTTTGTGCGCTCTAACTGCTGTTATGGATTTGTAAGACATGGTGCATGCCTCTCTTCCACTGTTTTATTACCTCACTTGTGTTTGTAGCACAATCAATATCTAATAAATACCCTATATTACTTATTGGCTTTAACGGTACCTCCCATAATAATACTTCCTTCATAGGGGTAAAATCAACATAATTTGATGTTCCTCTAGCAAAAGACCTGTCACGACCCAAACCCGCTCCTATAGGTTTAGCAAAGTAACCGGCCAGTAATCCTTAGATTACCGAAGGCCTCTGAACAGATTAACAAGATTAAGGGGCTAGTGGAAGCAAATACATAAATATAGTTGTCCAATGAGCTTTGCTGACTTATATGAAACAGAATATTTAAAACTTTATATACATAACCGGTAGTCAACCATACATTATACCCACACACATTACAGTATTTTAAGTACAGCCAACGATATCAAAACAAGTCTTATATAAACAGAAACCACAGAACTTAAAAACAGGACGCTTCGGGAACCTCCACATGAGGCACAATGGTTGGCTGACAACGGAACACAGATCCAGACAAAAGCCTTCAGGCTCAGGCTCTAGAATGCTCACTTATACACGTATATACACATAATGAGCTAAAGCCCAAAGAATAACATTAAGGTAAAGGGTTTAGTGAACGAAATCCAAATATATCATAAGCAGAAAACAGACCAGAGCATAATCATTCTTATATCAGAACATAATAATGGTACATCCCATAGAACACATCACAGAACGTCTTCCGACTAGAGTAATCGGTTCCGGATACCGATTAAACACATGTCACCACAATGAAGTGGCTAACTAGATCTCGTAATTACTTGTATGTCATGGACTCGCGTTTTCATACCGTCCCCCATGACTTGGGACTATCTATGGATGCCATAATAGATTTCAAACATGGAATATTCGTTCACGAAAATAGATATCATTTCAGAAATCACAGCTTATCATATTTCATTTGGAACGTAATTCATATGAACGTATCTTTACAATAACATTACTCACAGTGGTTCCAGCAATGGTCAATCAATCCTCGAGTCTTGACCTACAATCACAAAATACATAACACAAGCATGTCTTATCATTACACATTCAAGTGGCCATTAAGGCTTAGCTTTCATTACATTGGTTTTTATTTTTTCTTATCACATTGCCTAAAACACACACATTTGCAGTCTCGGCACATTCTTTTCTTAGTGTGTTTCTAATTCATAACCTCATTATCAAAGCTTAATTAGGTCTGAGGAATGCCTAAAGATGCAATTAGGATGCCAAAACATGCCTTGGAACACTTAGGCAAACTTTCTGAAAATAAGGTCCACGCTCGAGCGTAGTTTTCCTCGCTCGAGCGTACATGCAAAATGTGAATGGTCGCTCGAGCGCACATTCCTTCGCTCGAGCGATCTGTAAAAGGCATGAAACTTTTGGGAGCTTGCAATTCACGCTCGAGCGGACTTTTGGTCGCTCGAGCAGAGTGCACGCACTCAGAGTGGTTGCTCGAGCGTGAACTCCAACGCTCGAGCGTAGATGCAAATTCTGGAATTTTCAGATTGCACCTTCAAGCTCAAAACTCGAATCCCAACCTTCAAAACACATTTCTTGGGCCTCAAAACTTGAGATAACATAGTAAACTTGTAAAACATGAAGAATTACGGATTATTTCATAAAATCATGGCCCAAGAGTTTGATAAAAACTCACAATTTCAACTTAAAACATGATGAATGTTCATGAACACAACATGCATGGATTTTTCTTATATCAAACTTCTCAAAACATGATCAAACACTACAAAACAACTTGAAACTCGATGATCTTCCCTAATTAAGATGAATTTCAAACATGCATGAGCAAATTCTTGGAGTTCATGCTCAATTTGTGAGAAAATGCACATGCATGCATGAATTGCAACTCAAATCTTTATTCTAAGCTCAATATACACATTCCAACTCATAATCTTCATGTTAAATGACTTAGTTACACAATCTAGAGGTTGTAATCTTACCTAGAGTCTTGAATTACTCTTATTCTAACACAATCTTGGTGAGCTCAAGTCAAAGCCTTCAATTTCTTCTTAATCTCTACCTTTCTCTCTCTAGAATTGCACTCTCTCTCTCTCTAAGATGAATTCTCAGATTTGTGCACTAAGGGAGATGAAAGAAATGAGCTCAAATGAGCTTATTAGGCACTTTATATACCTGTGATGTATTAATACATTAACTAGAGCATTTGGTCCATCCAAACACGACTTAATGAATCAGACTAAATCAATTTTTTTTTAATAAAATTTGCCATATGATTCTAAAAATTCCAAATAACCTATTGATGTAATCAATTTCGGTTTCGGGTGCCGATAAGGCTTTCGATTTACATATTAAAGTGAAATTCCAAACAGATATTTTTATAAATAACAGATAGAAAGCCAAAATCATATAAAGTACAGAATAAACACATAATTTATTTTAATCCTCTCATTAACATCATTAAATACGGATTAGTGGCTAATTACGGATAGGGGTTGTTACAAGACCCTCTATTTAGATAACTATAATGTCCCGTTCTTCTTCTATATTCATAATTTCTAGTATCATTTTTTAGCTGTTGTCTGGTAAAATTTCTAAAATTTGGATGATTTGGATTAGGTGGGGTAGACGAGCTACTTTTTTTTTTGTTTTACTACTGCCATATCCATAGCATTAACGTTATTAGTTTTTTCTTCTAAGACATTATCTTTTTCTATGTCTTCAAAATTTTCTAGAACATTAATTTCTTTTTTTTTTCTGCGTCATTATTTCCCATTGCTTGTTCTAATTCTTCAAGGGGAATGTGTTACATTTCTCCCAAGCTGATTAATCCTAATTGTTTATAGATATCTTCTTCTAATTCTATTCATTTATTAATTATTTATTCTATTATTTTGTTATCTACCATATCTAATAGTTCAGCTATTTGTAATATTATTTTGTATTTTATCTCATTATCATTTTCTTTTTCAACCATTTCTTCTAACTATTTTAAGCTATAGTTACTTAACTTCATTATCTTTTTGTTTTGCAGGTGAAATTAATTCAAAGAGCTCTTCCGGATTATTTCCTTTATATGGATGGGATATAAGTCTAATTCCTTTTGTTTTTCTTCAAAAAATGATACTTGTTTTTCCGGATCTCGCACAAAATGTCTAATTTCGTTTATTATTTCTAATTGATTAGTCCTAAGTTTTTCGTTAATTTCTTTTAATAGCCTAATTAAGGTATTATTTTGTTCTATTATTATTTGTAAAGTAGTATTGTTATTTAAATTATTAGATTCTACTTCTTCATTATATTTAATAATCATGCAAGAGTTATTAGCAAGGCCGAGAAAATGGGCTCTAATACCAATTTACGATGCGATGCGATGGATCTAATTTATGATTTTATGACACAATCTAATTTGATGGATCTAATTTAATATTAATTCCTGCAATAATTTTTGTTGATAATCTACACTTGCCTTCTCTATTGATATTTTATTTTTAAGACTAGCAATTCTTTGGCTATAATTTATTATAGATTGTCTTGAAGCAACAGTCAAAAAAGAGTTTAATTTATTTAACTCACTTTCTAATTCATAAATATAATTTAAATTATCTTTTATTTCAGCTCTAAGGGTTGTAATTAAACCCATATACTTACTGATGAATTTTTAATAACTATTTATATTTTTATAATTTTGTAAGATTTTTGGGGTCAATTTATAATTTAATGAGACTTTATTGGTGATATGGCTCTGAGTTGGTTTTGATGTGTTAATCTGACCTTCCAGCTATGATTCGGGGCAATTTCGAGCCAAGGAATTTCGAGCTCTTAGGAATTTCTGTTTCAACATATATAGGAAAATTCTATGATATTGTGTTGGTTATAATTTGATTATATATAGCTATCACTCATTATGAATATTAGTTATGACATTATTTTAGTTGTTATCTAAAAAAAAATTAGTTATGACTCAATTTTTTTTTTAAAATTATGATCGAGAAGCATTCAATTATGATATTTGTAATAATCAATTCTAAAAATGTCATAACTTGAATATGGTACACATTAGCACAAGTCACACTACAGCTTATAATACTATCAATATTTTTTTTAAAAGGGTAAATTATACATACCTTTCCTGAGGTTTAGCATAATTGCAAAACTTACTTTGTAATTTCAATAATTACATTAATCTCCCTCATTTTTAAAATTATTATCAAGATTTTTCCATTGTTAACATATCTGTTGATGTCATAAGTTATAAAGCCAAAATTGCCAAGATTGTCCACTAATTGCCTATCTATTCAGATAGTACATTTTTAACAAAAGTTAGCTTAAGGAATAAATTGAAAAAAAAAATTGAAATATAAAAGCCAAAGTGGGAAAAATAAACTTTAAGAGTCAAAGTGAGAAAGAGAGGCTCTAAATGCACCCCAAGAATTAGGTTGGATGCCCTATTACTTAAAGCACCCCAATAATAAATTTGAAATTTTATTTATTTGTTTAAACACCCCAAATAATACCTATCCTAAGAGCATTCACAATGGGATGGCTAAAATTGTTTGTTAAAGTGTGTTATATGACAAAAAGTAATAAAAGTGGGGCCCAAAAATGTGTGTTCAGATGTATTAAGAGTTTGTTAATTTTAGAGAGTGAGTGGTGGTGCAATAGATGTGTTAAGGTGTGTGTTAAGATGTGTGTTAAGTGTATATGTATATATTTCTTCAGTTGAAAAAAAAAAAAATATATATATATATATATATGACCATGTTTCAACAATTTCAGAGCTCTTTTATAGCTCTTCTTCAGAGCTCTGTCTCTCCCTCTCAAACTGACGCAGACAACAAGTGTTTTTTTTTCACTGCAACTTTTTTATTTTTTTTATACTTGAAGGGTCCGGACGACCTCACGACACTTCCCACGTCCCCTCTCGCTGGCTAAAACGCTAGTCACAGGTAACACACAAGTTAACACACAATACTAATAACTGACACTAATACAACATTTAGCTAGTCCATTGCAGCACAAAATAGTTTGTGAGCTAGCCAACAATTAGCAACTAACACTAACATAACATTTAGCTAGTCCATTGCTGATGCTCTAACCCTAAAACCCTATATAAATCTACTTTGCACACCCCATTACCTATAAACAGAGGAACAAAATTGTCACGACCCAAACCTGCCCTTATAGGTTTAGCGTCGTAACCGGCCAGTAATCCTTGGATTACCAAAGGCTTCTTAACAGAATAATATATAGTTAAGGGCTGCAAAAGTAAATATATAAAAGATACATAGTCCATTGAGCTGTGAAGACATACGTGGGACAGATAATCTTAAACTTCATAAACTTACGAGTGACGTCAAAAGTTAGTATTTACACGTCACTCCATGTACATATTAACAGAAATCTTGACCGAAGATCAAAGAAACTAAGCCTAATACATTCACAAAAACAGCAACTAAACTTGACTTAACCCGGAACCTCCTCGGGAGGCACAAAGACTGGCTGACAAAAACTAAGACGCTAGGTCCTCAACTTTGAGCCTAGTCACGTGCCTGATTACCTACATACATAATATAAATAGTGAGCAGGAGCCCAGTGAATAATAACAGAATAAAAGGTTAAATGAATAATGTCCCATAACTAAATCTGTACATAGAATGGATTCATATTTGTATTCTTGTTTGAGTCATTGACAGAAATCAGAATTCATACTTGATCATACATAGTTCATCTGTTAGCGCTAACAGGTTACATATAGAGTGTCAAAAATCATATTTGTCAGTTTCATAGAGGAACCTCCGGCCGAGTACGGATAACTTGTCAGTTCCATAAGGAACCTCCGGACTGGGAACAAATAATTTGTCAGTTCCTTAAAGGAACCGCCAGCCGGGTGCAGATAACTTGTTAGTTCCATAAGGAACCTCTAGTCCGGATACAGATATCATACTTAAATCACAGCATTAATGTCACAAATAGTTGCCAAAGTTGGACAATCATTCATAGTACAAAACATAGCATTTCATATAACAAATCTTATTTCATTTGCAGAAAATTATTTAAATTAACTTGAACATAGCTTTACTAAGTTATTATTCACAAAAAACAGATGGCTTCAAGTGAACGAACAGAGTAGGCAATTCAAAGATTTTGTGGTGCGTGACCTACACAGATACAGAACGAATATATACTAAATTACACACCCGGAATCATTAACTTAGTTCTTTCTTCTCTTGGTGTGTTCCTACTCCTCTATCCTAATTATAGTGTTTTAAATTTGGCCTAAGAATGCCTAGGATGGAATGAGGATGCAAAAATGCATTTGAAAATACGTAACAAAACTTGTTGAAAACAGGGTCCTCGCTCGAGCGTAACTTCCTACGCTAGAGTGGACATGCAAAATATGAGTGTTCGCTCAAGTACAAGATCTGTCGCTTGAGCGGTCTGTAAAGTTTTGCAAAAGTGATTGTGACAACCCTCACTACTGTTTACTGATAACACCACTGATTACTGCTAAACTGAGACTGATCATAATAAGTAATTGAATTGATTGAAATTCTGAGCGAATTGATTGAGTGTGTTAGTTTAAATGCATGTCTATCTGTTTGACTGTTAAATGATCTGTTCATATGTTATGTTTTAAACTGCAAATTGAAGGCCTTATCGGCGGCCGAATCTGAAATTGATTAGTGATTTATGTTAATTAGCATTTATGTGAATTTATGGTAAATTTAGTTGATATGTGATTTGGTATGATTAAATAAACTAAATTATCAAAGTTGGACTTATTTACAAGAATGCCACTTAGTGGACAATTCTAGGACTTGTTTAATCACACTTCATACACTTTTGATACAACACTTCTTCAGCCTTTTTGAGAGCTTGAACCGACTAGAGAGAGAGAGAGAGAGAGAGAAATTGAGTTCAACTTGAAGGTTTTGCTTGGAAATTAAAGGAATTGAAGGTTAATTGCATATTTGAGCTTCCATACTTGACATTGAGGACCTAAGGTAGGATACTCATCCTTTAGTTTGTGAATTTGAGTTATATCTTGCATGATTCATGGAAGTTTAGTGAGTTGAGTCTTGAATTGGCTTAATGAGTTGAATTGAGTTGCAAATCATGCATGCATGTGTATATCTTGAAGTTTTGAGGTTGTTTTCATGGAAATTATTGCATTCATGTCTATATTTTTGTTATAGTCCATGAACTCACCATGTTTTAAAGTTAAATCTTGCATTTGATCTTGTTTTAGAACATTGGAGTTTCAAGGAACCCATGCATGTGTTGAATTTGCATTGTTCTTCATGTTCTTGAGGTTTATTTGAAAATTGTGTTTAACTACCTTTGGGCTTTGATTTCTCAAATTGATCTTTAAAACATGTCATATTATGAGTTTGCAAGTGTTTTCCAAAAAATTAGCCCAAGAGGATCGAATTTGATGCATTAAAGTTGAGTTTTGAGCTTGAGGTTCAAATATGGAAATTCCAGATTTTGGACTCACGCTCGAGCGAGGAACTCCACGCTCGAGCGTACGCCTTGTGTTCATGCAGTCCGCTCGAGCAAGAGAATTCACGCTCGAGTGAGGACTTGTGTCTCACGCTCGAGCGTGGATCGAGCGCCCGTCGAGCGTGATTTTTGTGCATCCCGTACTTTTACTGTAGCTTACAGTCCGCTCGAGCGACGGAAGTCATACTCGAGTGGAGCTCATTTGTCTGCATGTCCGCTCGAGCGTAGAAAGCAACGTTCGAGTGAGACCCCTGTTTTCTGAAAATTCTGAAAAGTGTTTTAAAGTACATCTTTGCATCCTCATTTCATCCTAGGCATTCCTAGGCCTAGTTTAAGGCATCTTAATGAGGATATTGATGTAGAACCATACCGAGGCAAATTAGGGATTAAGTTATTATTTCCCAACTGTATAACTTAGTGTGTGTTCGTTCTGTAACTGTAGGGTTGGCATCCGAGGACGCTCTAGCTGCTTATAGCCCAGTGCTCTGTGAGTAACAATGTTGTAAAGATATGTTCAATTGAGATTATTTTTTGAACAAATGACTGTACTGCTTTATGAAATGACACTATTTACTGAATGAATGTTTGTCCTATTTGTGAACTGTATTCGTGGCATCCATAGCAATTTACTGTTACTGAACTGTTACTGCTACTGTTACAGAGATCTCTGTTGGTTCCCATGTTGGAACCACTACTGTTTACTGATATGATGGCCATCATTGACTGTTCGGTCTGTTTAGACCTACTGTCCTGTTTTGCTATTAGATGTACTACATATGACTATTATAGTTTCTGAATGACTGTTATGGCATGAATTATGAGCCACAAACTAAATGACTGATATACTGATAAATGACTATTTTCAATACTGAAATGACATTCATTCTTAACATCTTTACGCATATGTTATTCACTGGGCTTTAGCTTACTGTTTATATATATATGTAGGTGTTCATCCAGGCACCGGATCGGAGCTAGGAGCGTTGGGTTAAACTCCCTTTTTGTCAAGCCAACCAACGTGCCTCACTGAGAAGTTCCAAGTGTGTCCAAGCCAAGGCTGCTTCGGGGTGTTTTAGATTCCCCCTTTCTGTCTATGTTTTTGTATAGACTGACTGTACCTGTTTACTGAATGAATGTTTGTCCTATTTGTGAACTGTATTCGTGGCATCTATAGCAATTTACTGTTACTGAACTGTTACTGTTACTGTTACAGAGATCTCTGTCGGTTCCCATGTTTGGAACCACTACTATTTACTGATATGATGGCCATCATCGACTGCTCGGTCTGTTAAGACCTATTGTATTGTTTTGCTATTGGATGTACCACATATGACTATTATAGTTTCTGAATGACTGTTATGGCATGAATTATGAGCCACAAACTAAATGACTGATATACTGATAAATGACTATTTTCAATACTGAAATGACATTCATTCTTAATATCTTTACGCATATGTTATTCACTGGGCTTTAGCTTACTGTTTATATATATATGTAGGTGTTCAAGCACCGGACCGGAGTTAGAAGCGTCGGATTAGCTTTTGTTTTGTCAAGCCAACCATCGTGCCTCACCTTGAGGTTCCAAGTGCTGCCAAGCTAAGGCTGCTTTTGGGGTGTCTCAGATTCACCCTATCTGTCTCTGTTATGTATAGACTGTATAGACTGTTAGGGTGCGTTTGTTTGAACGGACTGGATAAGGAGGGATTGTAATCCATCGGACTGCTAGTCCTGGGATACATTATCCCTGGACTATTTGGTCGGACTAGATTTGTATCCTATGTTTGTTTAGTTATGGAATTAGAGGTCTGGATTGGACTATTCTATTGAATCTCATGTTTGTTTGGGATATTATGGAGAAGGATAAATGTTCAAAAGACTATTTTGCCCTTTTGAATTATTTACTAAATAATAAGAATATTAAATCTAAATTATAAATTTTATTTAATTTGTTTACTATAACTTTTAAAATATTAAATAAATAGAATATTAATAAATATTACATAAATTTATTTTAATTTGTAATTGAGATGTTTAATTTTTTTTTACTTTATTAAGTATAATTAATACCATGAATGCACCAAATATTAAATTTTTTTGACTTCATGCGTAATTCTAGTAGATCAAGACAAGGTAGCAATTGTGATAACAACATGACAAAGTTCTTGACTTCATGCGTCACAGATTTTATTGACTTCATGTCTAATTCTACCTTGTCATTCCAATTTTTTCAAGTGTTCAACTAAACATCTAGCTAGATTTTTAGTGTAGCTAGATTTTTGTATAAAAAGAATATATATCACAATTCTTGATATAAAAAATCACAATTTTATTATCATAAAAAATCAAATGATAACCTCAAAGCAAAAAAATCTGAAAACACAATTTGTGAACACCCTTACATAAAAAAATCAACCTATATATTGCTTTGTTATGTTATTATCAGAATTTTTTTGCTTTGTCATAACCAGAAATCTGGAAACACAATACAAAGCCAACCATAGAAAGGCAATATATACAATTTTACTTTCATACAGAGTAAAATTTTACTTTCATACAAAGTAAAATTTTACTTTTAGTTTCAGAATGTAAAATTTTACTTTTATACAGAGTAAAATTTTACTTTCATACAGAGTAAAGTTTTACTTTCATACAGAGTAAAATTTTACTTTGTATGAATCTGCTGCAGTGAAAGCAAAATTGGAAAAGCTAAAAGAAAGATGAGAGGGTCAAAGATGTAATAAAGTTAGCCAATCCCATGGGATACATTATCCCATAGATTCTGTCCCAGGCCCCCCCCAGGGATACAATAAGCCAGTGAATTCCGGATTAATAGTCTGGAGGGATTATTAATCCGGACCAAAAAATCCATACCAAACAACGGACTATTAATCCTTCCGGATTAATAGTCCAATCCCATGAGTTGTCCTTCAAAACAAACGAGCTGTTACTGTACTGTTAATTAGGGATTTGGTCCTTAACCTGAATACCTGTAATTGATGTATGTACATACTGCTATGGTTTGAATGTGTATATGTATGAAAAGTCTTTTTGCATACAGACTGTCACAGCTCATTAGACATCTTTTAATTACTGTTTTGGCTTCTGCCAGCCCCTGTACTCTGTATTACTGTTAAGCAGGCCTTCGATAATCTCGGATTACTGGCCGGTTACGGTGCTAAACCCATAGGGGCGGGTTTAGGTCGTGACAAAGTGGTATCAGAGCGATATTAAATCACGAGTTATACCGCACACACGTGTCCAAATGAGCTATAGGATGTCCTAGAAAAGTAAATAGAGCATTACATGAGCATGAAAAGTGTATGTGGTCATGACATGAATATCTATGCTAATGTGTTAATGTGTTTAAGTATGCAACTGTCTATGTTTATACTTGCCATAATTGCCTATAGTGAAATGGATAATGCAAGAACTACTAATGAAACTGAATCATCTGAGGCCAGAATGGCAAGGCTAGAGAGAACAGTTGAAATGTTGACTGAGGCCTTAAGGCTGCAACAACAGAACCAATAGCCCCCACTTCCTCCGGTACAGCCGGAACAGAATGTGAATGATGACATCATTGCTCTAACACAGAAGTTCAGCAAGATGAAACCGCCGTCCTTTCAGGGAGGCCTTGAACCCTTAAAGGCCGAAGCGTGGGTGCTAGAAACAGAAAAGTTATTTGAAGTGTTTCCGTGTTCTGAAGCACACAAAGTCCTATTGGCTACCTTTACTTTGCAAGAGGAAGCTAGACGGTGGTGGATGCTTGTCCGTGACACCGACACTGTTATGAATTGGGCTCAGTTTAAGGGAGCCTTCTTTGAGAAATACTTTCCTTAGTGTGTCAGGGACCGCAAAGTGACTGAGTTTGAATAACTGAAACAAGGCACCATGTCGGTTGCAGAATACGAATCTAAATTCACTGAACTCGCCAGATATGCAGCACACATGATGGACACTGACTACAAGAAGGCCAGGAAGTTTGAAGGCGACCTTAATGTGGAAATACTTGACAGAATTAATGTTTTGAAAGTGCTTAAGTATGTAGATGTTCTTGACCGAGCAATAATGGCTGAGTCGAACATCGAAGCATTGAAACAGACTGAAACACTAGCGTCTGAATGGCGTGGTAAGAGACGAGGTTTTAAATTTAAGAAAGGCCAGAACAGTCCGTTGAACAAAAAGCAGAAAACAGGGTCAACAACCAGTTCCAGTCAAGGAAACCGTTCTATACCGCCCTGCTCCAAATGTGGTAAGAATCATAAGGGAGTTTGTTATAAAATCTCAGGTGCTTGTTACAGGTGTGGCAAGGTGGGCCACATGGTCAAGGATTGCCCTTCTGCTCCTCGGGGCAATAGTAAAGCTGCACCAAGCGCAACAGCATCAACTGCTCCACCGAAACCCAACCCCAAAGCTACTGGAAAAGAGCCTATGAGGCAAGGCCAAGTGTTCGCACTCGTGCGGGAGATGTACAGAATACTGAGACCGTTGTGTCAGGTATACTCTCAATTTGTGCTCAAAATGCATATGTTTTGATTGATTCGAGGTCTACACATTCATATGTATCGCACACTTTTCGCAAAAATTGAATAAACCATTGGAACCCATGAACTATCTGTTAGCTGTATCTTCACCTGTTGGGGGATCCATGACTTGTGCTTACATGTACCCTGCATGTGAAATTATTGTTGGGGATGTTCATTTGTATATTGATTTACTGCCATTGAATATAGATCATTTTGATGTGATACTAAGAATAGATTGGTTAACGAAATATCATGCTACCATAGACTGTGTAACAAAACAAGTTGTTTTCCGTCCACCCGGACTGCCTGAATTTGTGTTTAATAGAGTTGGAGTAGTACCTCCCCCATATCTGATTTCATCCATGAAAGCTTTTAAACTGATTAAAAAAGGGTGTAAAGGATATCTATGTTGTGTATTGACTGTACCTACTGATGATAAAACTAATGTGGGCAGTATTCCTATAGTTAGAGAATTCCTAGATATTTTTCTAGATGATCTGCCAGGGGATTTGATTGATAGGGAGATTGAGTTCACTATTGATGCGATTCCGGGTACACAGCCTGTATCTAAAGCTCCGTACAGAATGGCACCTAACGAATTAAAAGAGTTGAAAGTTCAGCTGCAAGAACTGTTAGGTAAGAAGTTCATCAGGCCCAGTACTTCACCGTGGGGCGTACCGATCTTATTTGTGAAAAAGAAAGGCGGCTCACTGAGACTCTGCATTGACTACCGTGAATTGAACAAGGTAACAGTGAAAAATAAATATCCATTGCCTCGCATTGGTGATTTATTTGACCATTTACAGGGTGCCCAAGTGTTCTCCAAAATTGACCTTAGATCTAGATACCACCAGTTGAAAGTCAAGACAGGGGACATTGAAAAGACTGCATTTCGAACGAGGTATGGACACTACGAATTTCTTGTTATGCCTTTCAGAGTTACTAATGCACTAGTTGCATTTATGGACCTCATGAACTGAATTTTTAAATCTTTCCTTGATGATTTTATTGTTGTATTCATGGATGACATTTTAATTTATTCCAAAAGTACGGAGGAACATGAACATCATTTGAGAATTGCCCTACAGACCCTAAGAGAACAGAAACTGTATGCTAAACTGACTAAATGTGAATTTTGGCTTGACAATGTTATGTTTTTGGGGCATGTGATCAGTAAGGATGGAATTTCAATTGATCCACAGAAAATTGAAGCAATAGTGAACTGGTCTAGACCGACAAATGTCACCGAAGTCCGAAGTTTTCTAGGCTTAGCCGAGTATTACAGAAGGTTTATCAAAGATTTCTCTAAAATTGCCCTACCACTGACACAGCTGACTCAAAAGGGGATATCATTTGACTGGACCGATCAGAGGGAATCAGCTTTTCAAGAATTGAAAACTCGACTAGTGACTGCACTGATTCTCACCTTATCCTCAAGTACGGATGGTTATACTGTATATAGTGATGCTTCTTATAAGGGTTTGGGGTATGTTTTAATGCAGAATGGGAAAGTGATTGCGTATGCTTCTCGACAACTGAGACCATATGAAAAGAACTACCCGACCCATGATTTAGAACTTGCTGCAGTAGTGTTTGCACTGAAAATCTGGCGTCACTACCTTTATGGGGCAACATGTGAGGTTTATATAGACCATAAGAGTTTGAAATACTTCTTCACACAGAAAGAACTGAACATGAGGCAGCGGAGATAGTTAGAACTGATAAAAGATTATGACCTGCAAATTTTGTACCATCCAAGAAAAGCTAACACCGTTGCCGATGCACTGAGTCGGAAATCGATTAGAAATTTGGCCTGTTTACTCACCGGGCAGAAAGAATTGCTATGTGACTTTGAAAGACTTGAAATTGAGATTGTTTTGCATGAACAAGGTGGAACAATAGTCGCTATTTCTGCTCAACCGGCACTAATTGAAGAGATTAAAGAGAAACAATAACAGGATGACTTCTTGAAGAAGATCATCGAAGAACGGGAATCTAAACCGAGGCTGGATTTCAAATTTGAGAATAATGTGTTGAATTTTCAGGGAAGATTGTGTGTACCGAGTGATTCTGAACTGAAAAGAAGAATTCTGCAAGAAGGCTACAATTCAAAACTGTCTATCCATCCAGGAAATACAAAAATGTACCAAGACTTGAAATTGAATTTCTGGTGGCCGGGAATGAAGAAAGAAATTGCTGATTTTGTGTCGAAATGTCTTCATTGCCAACAAGTTAAAGCCGAACATCAACAACCCGCAGGTTTACTACAACCCTTACCGATACCGGAGTGGAAATGAGGACATATCACTATGGATTTCATTGTTGGTTTACCTCGTTCCAGTAAAGGTATGGATTCAATTTGGGTTATTGTTGATAGATTGACTAAATCTGCTCATTTCTTACCTGTCAAAACAATTTATAATGCGGACAAATTGGCTATACTCTATATTGATGAGATTATTAAATTGCATGGAGTGCATGTTTCCATAGTTTCTGACAGGACTCGAAGTTTACATCGAGATTTTGGCAAAGTTTGTAGACATCATTGGGTACTGAACTGAGACTGAGTAGTGCATACCATCCTCAGACAGATGGCCAGTCAGAAAGAACCATCTAGACTCTGGAGGATTTACTGAGAATGTGTGTTCTTGACTTCCAGGGAAATTGGGAAAGTCATCTACCGTTGGCTGAATTCGCCTACAACAACAGTTATCATTCAAGCATTAGTATGGCGCCTTTCGAGGCTTTGTATGGCAGAAAATGTCGATCTCCAATTTGCTGGGCAGAAGTTGGAGATGGGCCTTTGCTTGGGCCCGAGATTGTATAGGAAACTACTGAAAAGGTGAAACTGATTCAACAGAAATTGAAAACCGCACAAAGCTGATAGAAAAGTTATGCGGATGTCCGAAGGGGGGACAGAGAGTATGAAGTAGGTGATCATGTTTTTGTAAAAGTGACACCGATGAAGGGCCAGACTCGTTTTGGAGTCAAGGGTAAGCTAGCGCCGAGATATGTCGGGCCGTATGAGATTATTGAGAAAATCAATCCGGTGGCGTATCAAGTAACGCTTCCTCCTGAAATGGAGCATATGCATAACGTGTTCCACATTTTAATGTTAAGAGAATACCTTCGGGATCCCTCCCATGTGATTGAGCCTACCCATGTAGTACTAAGTAATGACTACACCTATGAAGAACAGTACTAAGAAAAGCTGCAAATTATGGTTTCTTGGGCCAAAAACTTGAGGAATCACATGTGAACTTGGAAAACATGAAGAATTCAGAACCATTTCGCAAAACCAAAGCCCAAAAGCATGCCAATTGTGCAAAACTCAACTTAAAACTTGAGAATGTGATGTAAACATGACATGCATGAATTGTCTTGATTTCAAAACTTCCAAAACATGATCTAATACCACAAAATGACTTGAAACTTGATGCATTCTCAAAGGTAAAGTGAATTAGCAACATGCATGAGGAAATTCTTGGAAAATAACTTCAAAATGGTAGGAATTATGCATGCATGCAAGGTATGAGTCAAATTTCTTCCTTTCTAGTTCAAATCTCAAGTTCACATACTTAATCTTTTGAATTCATGTTCTTAACGCCACAATCAAAGAACTTAAAGGTTGAATTCTTACCTAGACTTTCCAAAGTGAGAGCTAGAGGCTTATTTCCTAAGTCTCTAAATCCAATTCTTCCATTTCTCCTAGCAATCCCTTAGTTGAGCTCAAAGCTAGCTCTCTCTCTCTCTCTCTCTCTCACGTTTGGTTTGTGTGTACAGGCTCAAGGATGTGTTGATATGAACAAAAAGATGAGTGGAGTATGTAGGGAGTCTTATATAGGCTCACTTAGTGGTAATTAATTAAAACTAATCTAGTAGGCATTAATTAATCTAATTAATTCATTTCGAATCGGATTTCAATTAAACTTACCATAAAATTCTAAAAATTTCAACTAGCATATATACCAAGTCAATTTCGTGATCGGATGCCAATAAGGCCTTCAATTCGCAAACCGAAACAAAAAACATGAACAGATCTTTCTACATTAAACAAATATAAACACAAATAAAGCAACATATGATGCAAAATTTCACTTTAATTTCTTATTAGGTATAATTAAGTATGGATTAACATTAATCATGGGTCAGGGTTGTTACAAAAATCATAAGAGAATTTCAAATGACGAAAGGGGTTTATTCGAGACGAATGAAGATTCCAAGCAACGAAGTTTTCTTCCTACTCCACATCCATCGACGACTACCAGTTTTCGGATATTCAATGTCGAACACAAGAAATTCGATTTTAGTTATTTTATATGGATACTGAGTGCCAAACAAAACATATTTGTCCTTATACTTAATTCCAAACATATGAAGTTTGTTTGGATACTTAGTGTTGAACACAAGAAAATCGGTTTCAGTTGTTTCATATGGATACTCAATGCCGAACAAAATATATTTATTTGGATATTTAATTCCAAACATATGAAATTTGTTCAGATAATCAATGTTGAACACAAGAAAATTACTTTCAATTATTTCATATGAATATTCAGTACCGAACAAAATATATTTGTTCAAATACATACAAACATATGGAGTTTGTTCGAATACTCAATTCCAAATGAATTTGGAAAACCAAATTACGAAAAACAATAAACAACACTTAAAAATTACTTTCTCTATAGATATTTGGAAACATCTTCTTTATTATCCATTGTTGATTTCAATTTGAAATAGAATGTAAGAATGATGAATTAAAACAAATAGGGTTGGGTTAGGGTTAGGGTTAGAGTTAGGGCTAGGTATGAAAATGCAAAGTGATAAAAGTAAAAAGAGAAGAGATAAAATAAATATTAAGGCTGATGATTAATGAGGTGTCCAAAACACTTTTATTTACACTTTTTTCAATGTCAAGTCTTTTTTGGTCATTTTAAATAGGGACTTAATAGTAATACAAAAATATAATTAAATTGGGATGTCTAACCTAATTTTTGAGGTGCAAATAGAAGCTTCCAGTGAGAAAGTGTCCAAACATTAAAGTTGTGTTTGGTTGAGGGATTAGGGAAGGGATTTGAATAAGGAAAGGGAAAATGTATGTGAAATGTGAATAAAATAAACTTACATTTTACTTAGTTTTACACACATCGAAAGCTTTTCATTTTATCGCATTTATCTTTTAAAAAATGAATGATTTTTTTCAAAAATATATTTGTCGTTTATTTTTTTAGAGCCAAATGAAATAAAATTAAAATGTTATAATTATTAAATCGAACTAATGTTTTTCATGAATAATATACATTAAGAGCCAGTGGCGGAGTCAAGCAATTAAATCAGATGGGGCACTTATCAATTACAACATTGAAAATTCTCACAACAATATTTTACATAAATTTTAATGATTGACTTCAAAAAAGATATAAAAAAAAATAAAACTAATATTATTTGTAACTAGTGTATTATGAATAATATAAAAAAAGTCATGGATATAAGTTTTAAAATAAATTATATAATGATAAAATAGTTTTTTATATAAAATTTGAGTAAAAATTTAATATAATAGTAATACTACGTTATCATTGACATATGATATCAACAACCAATAATAAAGAAACATATGGAGGATAAACTCCACATGTCAAACGTAACTAATAATTCAATAAATTTCATATATTCATTTAGATTAATTATGTTTGCATGTCAATAATGATAGACATCATCATTATATTGAAATTTTCATAGATAATAATATGACTTATCATAGTCTCCTTGTTTTCAGTCAAAACAACCGTTATTATTCTCATAATTTTAAAAATATCATTGACATTTTACTTTAAATAATATTTTTATAAATTTTTCTATTTAAAATATTTTCTTTATATTTGAAAAAAAAAAATTCCAAAACTCAGAGGGTACGTGACTCCCTGAGCCCTTTATGCCTCTGCCATTGTTAAGAACTCTATAAAATGAATAATTTAAATTATCAAATTGAGACTTAATAAACATTACAAACCTCTTAAATTCTCTCCTACTAAAATTTCAACATAAAAGGAGCCCAACCCAACATTTATAATGTGACCTCAAATGTTGTTTAACCTTTGGAAAGACACATAAGGGGTCTCACCTAAGCATTGATGGCGTGACGGAGTTCGGTGAAAAAAATAAAATAAAATCTTTTGGTCAAAAAGTTTGGGAGGTTTTTTTTCTCTCTCCAAAATTTTGGATGTTCCAGTTCTTCCTACCAGTCTTTTTCTCAATCCATTCCTACTTTGGGTCTCTTTTTTTTTTTTTTTTTCTCTTGTTTGGCAAGTGAGGTTGGAGGCTTTTTTGGCTATTTTAGCCACAAAAAACAAAATAGGCTATTTTAGCCATAACAAACAAAACATCACATCCAACCCATAATCATTACATTCTTCTCTCACAAAAAAACTCAAAAAAGCCAAAAAGCCAAAAAGCCATTCCCAAAGAGAAAATGTGTGTGATATTAGATCAAATGTATGTATATTTTATTCTTATTTCACCTATTTTTTTTATTTTTCTTTCTAAATTTCTTCTCAAATTTTCTAACTAAACACAACATAAATTGATAAAAGAAAAATAAAAAAAGAGAAAGTTGCACTAATAAAATTCGAATCTAAACATTATACCTAATAAGTAGACTATCTCATTCACAAATTAAACTTTAGTCATCTTTGTTACGCTCAATGTGATTCTTGTGTAAAATTAAGCCTCCGTTTGGAAAGTAGGTTAGTTTTTTGGCTTTTTGACTTTTTTAACTATTTTAGCCTGGGCTAAAAAGCTTGGTTTGGGAAGGACTTTTTGGCTTTTTGGTTTTTTTGACTTTTTTTGTAAGAGAAGAGTGTAATGATTATGGGTTGGATGTGATGTTTTGTTTTTTGTGGCTAAAATAAACTATTTTGTCTTTTGTGGCTAAAATAGCCAAAAAAGCCCACTTTAGCTCTTTCCAAACGGATTAGTCCAGTTTATTGTTTGGTATAACTTTTAGCACCCGTTTGGAAAGAAGAATTGGGTAAGGTTTGGAGCTATTTTAGTCAAAAAAATATAAAATAGACTTTTTAACCCAATAAAACAAATAATTATATTCAACCCATAATTATTTTATTTTTTTCTCTCACAAAAGTTAAAAAAAAAGAAAAAGTTTATCCCAAACAAGACTTTTTAACCCCAGACTAAAAAAGTCAAAAAGCCAAACCCACTTTCCAAAGTAAAAAAAAGTAGAAATTAAAGTTATTAATCTTTAGTTTTTTAATAACCAATTTTATTCAATTTATTCATTTGGCAATACGTATTTATATTTACAGTTTATTTAGCTTAAAATTTAAAATCCTATATATTTAGCAAAATTTTCCACTTTTCAAGTTTCATTTTATTTGAAGTTTCAGCTTTAGAAAGTAACTTCTTCTTTCTTTTTCATTTTTTTTCCTTTTTTTTTGAATATTTAAGTGAGGCTCGTGATGCTATTTTTTTTTAAAGTCATTTATTTAAACTGACTTTAAGTTTTACCAAATAAAAAATGATTTCATTTTTATCTCATTAAATAAAAATTACTCCAAATACTCTGGAAATTGTTATAAACTGCCTCATAAACATAAAAAACAAAATAAAATAAAACCACCTCATAAACTACACTGAAATTGTTTGTCTAAACAACTAGCTTGCCTATGAGATGATTAGATTTAGTGAGCATTTAAAGTTTATCTTTTTATGACTTTTTTTTTGTTTTTTTTAATTAATCCGTTTGGAACGTTGTTAAAAAAAAATTCATTTTTGTAAGTGAAAAATTTAATATCACATTTAACTTTTTTAACTGATACCAAATAATTTATTGATTTTTTTAATTGGATAAATTACAAACATATCCCTTGAGATTTACTTAAATTACAAATTACTCTATGTGGTTCAAGAAATTACATTATGTTCCCTAAGGTTTCTAATTTTATAACAAATAGGTCCTTTTATTAATAAATCAGTAAGTTAATTAACAGTCTTTAATAATGTTAAAATTTTATTTCAATTAATAATTTAGATAATTTTATTATTGTATAAGTTAACAATTAGAAATTTCACTTTTTCAATTAATTCTGTTAAATAAAAAATTTTGAAAGAAAGATATTTGTAATTTTTTAAACCGCAGAGATAATTCGTATTTTAAACAAATCTCAGGAAATGTGTTTATAATTTACCAATTTTAATTAGAAACTAATTTTTTTTCCTTTATAATTCAAAACAAGAGATATTGATGAGTCCCACATGAACAACACTTTTTGGCCACGTTTATTTGGCGGATTTGGTTGGATGGAATTGTTAGTGAAAGGATTGTTAGTGAAGAGATTGTTAATGTGGGGATTGTTAGTGAGGGAATTAAGTAAAAGTATGTTTGTTTTGATGATAGTATTGGAGATGATTAGTAATGGGATCATTAAATTATTTTTATATAAAATAAATAAATAAATTATTTCTATATTAAAAAAAAGTAGAACAAATATTAAAACAAACAGGTACACTTGGTAAAAAAAATAAAACTTTTATATAAAATAGACTCAATTTCCTCATTATTTTCCTAATCCAATCCAAAATCTAACCAAACTAATCCCCTATGTGAGGATATTCAAAATCCCATAAAATTACTCATCCCTTTCTATTTTTATTAACCAAACATGATCTATATAAGACGTGTAGGATTGATAGTCTAATCCCCCTCATGGAGCCAAACAAAACCTTTGTGAAAAAGACCACCTAACAATTGCAATGAGTGAGAAAAGAAATAACTCAAGTCGTAACCCTTTCAACAAAATCGTTAGTCACACATCAATTATATTACATTGCGCTTTATTTTGTTATACACAAGGTTTTTAAGTAATCATTGTGGCCGCCATAACGTTGTTGTGGGAGGTAACGACTGTAGGGTAACTACGGTGATTATTCCTCACACAAATTCAAAAATACTCGCTGACACACATGTTCTATTTGAGAATCATTTAGTGAAATTTAAAATGATTTTTGTTGGGTTTTATTAAATTTTTAAATATAATCAATATATGTATTAGTTCTTACACTAGTACCAAGTTGCTTTGGAGATAATTTATGGATAAGTTCTTGTGGGGATATATTTTCTGAGTCTCAATACATGGTCAAGGTAATGTTGACGTGTCAACCGAGGTTCCACGTGTCTAGGTCATGACGCCGAGATGATCTCGACAAAGCTGAGGTTATCTCTGAAGATATCGGAATCTGAGATAAGCAGATAAGGGATGAAAGTCCAAGAATAAGGAAGGACTTTAGCATAGATAAAGATAACACTCTTAGGGAGTTTATCTTTATCTGTTGGAGAGTCCAGGATAAGCACTGAGCAAGAGTCCATTGAAGCTTAGCTTTTATGGGGGACTAGGATTGAGGTAACTATAAAAAAGAGGCATCCCCGATGAGTCTAAGATACGTAATTTATATTCTGAACAGTAAGTTTAGCACAATTGATTATCTTTGAGAGATATACTGACTTGATCGTCGGAGTGCTCCCGAGTGGACGAACTACCACCAGAATCTTTTCTTTCTGTTACAGGTCAGCCAGGTGTCATCTATTCTACCAGTTCTCTCCAGCTGATTACTGAGAGCATCTCCAATGCATGCTCCATATCTTCAAATATGGAGGATCCTCTCCCAAAAACAACTCCAACCCATCCTCTATATCCTCCTCCATTGGGAGGAGGATGAATTGATCCTCCAAATATAGAGGGAGGATGAAAAAATAGAGGATCACTTTAAAACACTATTCACTCTTTTTTGATCTTTAATTTTGTCTTTATAACTTACTATGTATATTCAATATTTATAAAATTAGTTTCATTAAAAAGATATTAACAATACCTTTAAAATGAGACCAATATTAATTATATTTAACAAAAAATTAAATAAAATAATTTAAATTTTGGAGAAAAACTGGGTAAAATTTGAAAGAAAAGTGAGAAAATGTTCAAATTTTTGAAGAAACAGAGATGTATGATTGGAGTTGTCATAAATAATAAGATCTTCTAAACTCACTTTTTGAATAAAAAATATTATTTTGTTCCTCTATATTAGAGAAATAGAGATGTATGGGTTGGAGATGCTCTGAGTTGGCAATGTGATCGGAAAATCACTCATACAATTTGGCGCCGTCTGTGGGAAAGAAAAAAGAATAGATGGCCAATGACGGACAGAAGGAAAAGATTGGGGACGACACTCCTGCTGGGAGTGGCAGACCTATCGACCTTGACATCGAAGGAGACAACCGCAACATAGAAACTCGTGACCAGAATCACAGCAAGAAAGACGTCGGCCAGGATGGCGGCGCACCAAAGAAGCCAGATCGAAGTGGGTACTACAATGAGGATGACCTCCAGGTATGGAAGGATAGATGCCTACGGAGGGACGAAAAAGTAAAAGAGATGGCAAACAAATTGGCAGACCTGCAATCGGTCGTCAATTTCATGATGCAAAACAATGTCATGCAGCCACCATACCCGCTGCAGGACATGTTAATTCCAGAGGCCAATGCCCAGAAAGGAGGGCAGAAGATAATCCCAATAGCCCCACAGCACACCAGAAGGAAAAAACACTCTCACCGACCTTCCAGGGAGGTCGGGAGAGGAAAGTCGAAGAGAGAAGAATCACGGAGAACGCATCGCGCCAAGGAAGCAAACCCCAAAGAACATCGGCAAGTTCAGGGGCAGGCACTCTGCTTCGACACAACTCACGGAGAAAGATCGAAAAGGACCCACCATGAAACTGAGAGTAGCATGCCGAAATGACTGAAGTCAGGAGATAGCCGAGCTCCTAGGCGGAGCAAAGAAGACTCTAGAGATTATCTCAAGAGGAAGCAATAGAATGCCGATGCCGAAGTAACTTCCCCTGAAAAGCCAAGAACACCATTCTCAGCGGAGTTAGACAAATTTGAGGCGCCGAAGAGATTCAGTATGCCAAGATTCTAAATATACGATGGTAAGTCAGACCCCAACTTCCACGTCGGATTATACTTGAACTCAATGGCGTTGTATAGTGGGAAGAAGCCATTTCTCTACAAAGTGTTCCTCTCATCTTTTGGGGAGATTGCATCAGATTGGTTCCACAAATTACCAAAGGGAAGCGTGAAGACTTGGGAAGGCCTGGCCGAGATGTTTGTGGCCAGGTTCGTGAGAAACAAGCTGCATCCATTGAAGGTGGACGCATTAATGGCTCTGAAGATCAGTAAGGATGAAGGTCTTAGGGCCTATTTAAAAAGGTACTATGAGGTGTTCAACCGAATAACGGAGTGTAATCAAGAAGTGGCAGTCGTATCTTTCAAGAACGGCCTAAAAGGCAACTGCCCACTACGAAAATCTTTGACAAAGACATTGCCAAAAAGTATGGAAGAGCTCATGGCGAGAATCGAGAAGTATGCCAGAGCCGAGGAAGACACATCATGGACTAAGGAGACAAAGCAAGAGAAGGGAAACGGCTCGCTGAAGCGAGGCCGAGGTAACAATGGATCAAGCAAGCAGGAGGCAGAACTGAGGGCTACATAGGCAGTGACAACTGTGTTCCGAATCCCAATTCACAAAGTCCTAGATCAAATTCGGAATCAACCATATTTCAGAACACCAGCAAAAACACCAGGAGAATTCATGAGAAGAAACCTTGGCAGGCATTGCGCTTACCACAATGAAAACGGGCATATGACTTAGGGTTGCAAAGCCCTGAAAACACACTTGGAAGACTTGGTGAGGCAAGGCCATCTGAGAAACCTTGTCGATGAGGCCAGAACAAGGGAAGAACAGGCAAGATTGCCTCAAGCAACAGCAGCTCCACCTCCCCCAGCACAGCAACCACAAGCAGGAGGACCTCGAGTAATTAATGTAATTCACTCGAAGGCCAGCAAAAACGAGATCAGGGGGGAGACCCAGAAGGTGAAGCACTTGCAGCATGTCAACCAAGTCGGGGAGAAGAGACATCGGGCAGAGGAGTGCCAAGGACCAGTGGTGTCCTTTTCTGAAGCCGACCTTGAGATGGTACAACACCCGCATAATGATGCCTTGGTAGTATCCCTCCAGGTTGGGGAATGCTAAGTAAGGCGCATCCTGATTGACCAAGGCAGCTCTTGTGACATCATGTACGCCCGATGTTGCAAGGAGCTTGGCCTTCACCCAAACAACATGGAGCAATCCAATAGCCCAATGGTCGGGTTCAATGGAACGCAGACATGGCCGCTAGGAATTGGAGGTGCAAGCAGGCACCGGGAAGATAACAACAGAGCTCACCATAATTGACAGATCCTTCCCTTACAACATCATTTTGGGAAGACCATGGTTGCATGCAATGAGGGTTGTTCCCTAAACTTTGCATCAACTATTGCGGTTCCCAACAGAGCATGGGATTGAGAAGGTCAGAGAAGATCAACTGCAGGCAAAGAACTGTTCCATGGCAGCAATGAAATCCACCTGCACCATAAAAGAACCAGAGAAGGCAGAGATCGAAGGCGAGGACGTGGAGGTCCTAGATGATGTCGGCAAAGAGCCAGCCGAAAAGAGTGAAGAAGCACTCAAGAAAATCCTCATCCAGGAAGGGGATGAAGAACGCTTCTTTCTTCTTGGCTCGGGCTTAGCTGAAGAAGAGAAAAAAGAATTGGAAACTTTTTTTAGAGCAAATATTGAGGTGTTTGCTTGGACACCTTATGAGATGCCTGGCATTGACCTCGAGGTCACTTGCCATAAACTGAATGTTGATAAGTCGGCAAAACCCATAATCTAACGAGCAAGAAGACCGACGTTGATACACGTCGAAGCAGTGGAAGAGGAAGTAGACAGACTTCTAAAGGCTAAGGCCATTCGAGAGGTAAATTACCCGACATGTCTATCAAACACTGTGGTGGTGAAGAAGAAGAATGGTAAATGAAGGGTCTGCGTGGACTTTACCAGCCTGAACAAGGCTTGTCCCAAAGACAATTTTCCTCTACCCAAGATTGGCCAGCTGGTAGACACCACTTCAGGGTATGGAATGATGAGCTTCCTGGATGCCTACAGGGGATACCATCAGATAGTCATGTATCTCCCAGATGAGGAGAAAATTACGTTTATCACCCCAAAAGGTCTGTATTGCTACAGAGTGATGCCTTTTGGGTTGAAAAACGCAGGAGCAACTTACCAAAGACTGGTAACCAAAATGTTCAAACACCTGATTGGCAGAACGGTGGAAGTCTACATTGATGACATGGTCGTGAAGACCAAAGAACCTAAAGATCATCTGGCCGACCTGAAAGCAGTCTTTAACATTCTTAAAACATATCGGCTCCGACTCAATGGAGCGAAGTGTGCATTTGGAGTGGGATCTGGTAAGTTCTTAGGATACCTAGTGACTAGATGGGGCATTGAGGCCAGCCCATATCAGATTAAGGCCATCCTGGAATTGAAGAGCCCGACGTCGGCAAAACAGGTACAAATGTTGACTGGAAGGGCCGTAGCCCTGAACATGTTCATAAGCAGAAGCTCAAACAAGTGCAAACTTTTCTTCAACTTAGTGAAGAAAGCCACAGATTTTTTATGGACAGAAGAATGCGAGGCCGCCCTGGCCGACCTGAAGAAGTATTTGACCACAGCCCCAGTTCTTTCAAATCCAGAACCTAGGGAGGAGTTGTTTCTATACTTAGCAGTTTCAGAACACACAGTAAGCGCAGTAGTAATCCGAGAAGAAAAAGTGGAGCAAAGGGCTGTTTATTATGTAAGCAAAACCCTGGCCGATGCAAATTGGCAGTGGCTTTAGTAATGGCTTCAAAGAAGCTGAACCATTATTTCCAGGCCCATAAAATTATGGTGTTAACTGAACACTCCTTGAAGTCCTTGCTACAACAAGGAGACCTGACAGAAAGAATAGCCAGATGGGCAGTCGCCTTGGGCCAGTATGACCTAGAGTACAGACCTAGAACAGCAATCAAAGACCAAGTTTTGGCCGACTTCGTGGCCGAGTTCACGCCGGAATCCATCGTACATTGGGCTCCGTTGAGCTGAGGTGAACGATATCCAAGCAAGCAAGGAGAAGCCCAGCCGAATGCAACAGAACAAAGGAAAAAGGAAAAACTCAGACCCTGCAGCATTTACATCGGTGACTCCTTTCGACTGTTTGTCGATGAGAGTTCAAACCGGCAAGGAGCAGGGGCAGGAGTAGTACTGGTATCTCCAGATGGAGAGGTATTGGAACAGTCTATTAGATTGGGGTTCAAGGCCTCAAACAATGAGGTAGAGTATGAAGCATTGATTGCAGGACTAAAGCTAGCGGTAGCAGCAGAAGCAGATGAAGTGATAGTCTTTTGTGACTCCCAGCTCATAGTCAACCAGACAACAGATGAGTTTGCAGCCCGAGATGAAAGAATGTCGGCCTACGCAAAGGAAATCAACAGGTTAGTAGCTTTGTTTCAGAATTGTCGACTATATCAGGTTAGCCGAGATGATAACAGTCATGCTGATGCACTGGCCAATCTGGCCAGTGCAATACAACCTGAAAAATCAAGGATGATGACGGTCGAATACTTGTCGGGCCCGAGCATTGAACCACCGATCGCAGAACACGAAGCAATGTGTGTGGATATGGGACCAAGCTGGATGGATTCAATTGTAGCATTCTTAAAGGAAGGGAAGTTACCAGATGACCACAAAGAGGCACACAAGATCAGATTGAAGTCAGCGAGGTTCAACCTGACAGCAGAAGGACATCTCTACAGAAGATCCTTCACTGGACCCTTTTTGAGGTGCATACATCATTTACAAGTTGAAGATTTTTTATATGAAATTCATGAAGGAATTTGTGGAAGCCACGTTGGGGGTAGATCACTTGCCCATAGGGCTATTACCCAAGGGTATTTGTGGCCCTACATGCAGAAATGCAGAAAGATGCAGAGGCCTATGTCAAGAAATGCGAAAAATGTCAAAATTTTACACTTCTAATACACCAACCAGAAGCAGACCTGAACCCAGTATCCAGCCCTTGGCCGTTTGCCCAATGGGGCATGGATCTCGTTGGGCAACTGCCCTAAGCAACTGGACAAAGGAAGTACCTGCTGGTAGCAACAGATTACTTCAACAAATGGATAGAAGCTGAGCCCCTAGCCAAGATCCGAGATGTAGACGTGAAGAACTTCTTATGGAGGAACATCATCACCAGATTTGGGATTCCGGGAGCAATAGTCGCCAATAATGGAACACAATTTGACAGCAAGCTGATCAAGAACTTCTGTGCAAAGTTCAAAATCAAGAACTACTTTTCAACCCCAAGCTTTTCTCAAAGCAATGGACAAGCAGAAGCATCTAACAAAGTTATCCTAGATGGGATAAAGAAGAGGCTGTAGGCAGCAAAAGGAAAGTGGGTGGATGAACTACCAAGTGTGCTCTGGGCATATTGGACTACGCCAAAAAGATCAACGGAGGAATCCCCCTTTGCCATGACCTATGGCACAGAAGCTGTCATTTCGCTTGAAGTCGGCATCCCTGGGATCAGAACCTAGGGAGTAGAGAACGGGACTAATGATATACTCTTAGCCCGAGATCTGGACCTACTAGGAGAAAGAAAGGAAAGAGCTGCAATTCAACTCGCAGCCTACCAACATCAGCTTGCCAGAGCTTATAATAAAAGAGTCAACCCAAGGGAGTTCCAAGTCGGCGACCTAGTCTTGAGAAAAGTCGTCGGCAACAAGAAGGATCCCAGAGAGGGCAAGCTTGGCCCAAACTGGGAAGGAACCTACAGAATCAATTCGGTATTAGGCAATGGGGCATATCGGCTTGAAGATAGTGAAGGCAAAGAGTTGCCAAGACCCTGGAATACTTGTAATCTGGAGTTTTTCTATCATTAGATTTTCCTTGTTATTTGCTGACGTAATGAATAAAATTTTAGCAGAATTCTTCTACATTTGTGACTGATAAAGATACATAACGTTGTTTCTGGAATACATGCATAATGAGACCCCAAGTGGAACTTAGGTTCATATTAGGGAGCAAAGAGAAGAAATTATGTTTAACATTTGTTGAAACTTGAGAAAAGTTTGCAAGTTGAAGTTAAACCGAGATGATGTTTAACACTTGTTGAAACTTGAGAAAAGTTTGCAAGTTGAAGTTAAACCGAAATGATGTTTAACACTTGTTGAAACTTGTGAAAAGTTTACAAGTTGAAGCTAAACTGAGATAATGTTTAACACTTGTTGAAACTTGAGAAAAGTTTACAAGTTGAAGCTAAACCGAGATAATATTTAAACACTTGTTGAAACTTGAGCAAAGTTTACAAGTTAAAGTTAAAACCGAGATGATGTTAAACAATTGTTAAAATTTGAGAAAAATTTACAAGTTGAAACTGAGGTCGCGCCAAGAAAGGTACTTGGATACTTGCCGAAGTAAATCGTCAATTTGTATAACCGAGGTATGTCACCCCGAGAAGGTTGCACAAGATTGAAGTATATATTAAAGATATGCAAATTATTCTAAGTATGAAAGTCATACAAAAGCAATAAAGGGAAGACAAACACACAAGCATTCAAGAAAGAAGGAAGTTGTATTCATTAAAAGGCACGTCAGCCATATGAAGAGCTTACATTGTCTTAAAAACAAAAAAGTACAAAGTGTAAAAAAAAAAGGAAAAAGACATTAAAACTAAGATTCCTCAGCATCATTAGCAGGCTAGGTCTGGATCTCGGAAGATTGCTGGGAGGACATCTCGGCCACCTTCTCGGCCGCAAGTTCAGCATCAATCTCTTGAAGGGTCTGATCAAGGCTCTGGTAACTTCCTTAGGGACCTCCTCAACCTCCTCATCTTGAGTCAAGTCTAGGACTTGCTCATTTTGAGGAAGAGACTTCGCCCCTGCAACGTCTTTTGACTTCCTCACCAAAACCTCATCCTCGGACTCAGAGTCGTCGTCGGCGGATTGGCTCGGAGTTAGGGGAAATGGCAGCGGAAGGACATCGGTATTCTTGAGAGGGGAGTCCTCGGGGACATCTAGCCTTTTCAGGAAGGTCATCCAGCCAAGGGTAAAGCCCCTGTTGCATGCCTGCTTTACCTGTTTTTCGTAGTCCGCCGTAACATCAGCCACCCCCTCGTTGTAGCCTTTCTCGTCGGCTGCCATGACTTCGACCTCTTTTGTGGCCAGAGCGTCTTGCAGTTCTTTTTGGACTTGGGCCATCTTCTCCTCGGCCTCTCTCTTCTCGGCCACAAGAACCTTCTTGATGGCCTCAATAGATTCAGCCTTTTCTTCGGCATCGATTTGAGCTTGGATGGCAGCCTCGGCCTAGTCTTCCAACTTTTTCATTTTTGATTACAAACCTTTGTTGGCCTTTTGAAGACTGGAGACCTCCCTCTTCATTTCGGCCAGCCTCTCCCGGTTCTCAAAGGATTGTACTGAGAACGAATGGGCATGCTGGATGGCCTGAAAGTAAACAGAACAGAAGTTGTTAGAAAAAATTACAAGTATGAAAAAAAAAAAAAAACAGAAAGAAAGAAAAAGTTGCCAGATAAAGACACTTACTTGAACAGAGCATTGAAGCATCAGAGCGTAGTTTTCATACTCGCTCAACTCGGCGTTTTGGTCGAGATCGCTGGGAAGAAGCAGAGCGGTACTGAGGGCTACGCCGACATTAATGTCATCAGCGCTATCATTGGCCATAACTGGCTTATCTTCCAGAGTAATTTTGGGGGCCCAAGGAGCATCATGTTTTCGAGACCCCAAGGTAGTTGCCGCGGATGACCTCGGCTTCTTTGATTTTGGGGATTCAGATGGTTGGGCCTCAGTACGCCTCTTCCCAGCAGCAGACTGAGACTTGTCGCTCTCAGCTAATTTAGAGATTGGCAAGTTGTCCTCAGTTTCAACCTGAGTCACCTTTGCCTTTGGCTGAGCCTTTTTTATTCTTTTTTGCTTTGGTGGAGGCTGGGTTTATGTTGGCTGAACATCAACGTCAAAAGGGATCCTGGCTAAGAGGTCTTTTGCAACAGCTTTCTGGCGGCCCATCTCGGAAGAAAAAATAGTTCGTCACCGACATTGTCGCTGAGATGGTGGGATCAGGTATAGAGCTGAGGTTGACGGTTGTTCAGCTGGATTAGAGGTTGATCCTTGGTCTGTCCGAGATGTGGACGCGACTTGTGGAGTTGTGGCAGAAAGTGGAGAAAGGTTTTTCTTCTTCTTTTTTGGGACGTCGGAAAGAGCCGACTTATAAATGGGGATTAAGTTGAGAAGAAAATAGGCCTTCCGTTTGAGAACTGGCAGATCCAAAAGTCTCCTTAAGTCTTTGCTGGGAAAGAAAGACTGACGGAAGCCCTTTGGTGGCCGAGGAAGAGCTGCAAGCAAAACAGACGTTAGAAACAGATAAAGAATTAAAGACTTTGAAAAAAACTTTGAAAACAAGTAAGTATGGGCACAGGGCTCTTACCGTTGCCCTCTACAAAAACGATTCGAGGAAGAGAGTAGAGATGGAGGTCCTCGTCTGAAGCAAATTCCTAGTTCCCCGAGGTAATGAAGTAATCATCTCCAGCTCCCTTGTTGGAGTCTGGGAGGTCGGCTACGATTTTGTATTCTGTGGATCTCGGCTTAAGATAATAGATGTAACCTTTTTCCTTCAAGTTAAGGGCGTACATGGTATAACAGTTTTGGATGTCGGCAAGGGTGATCCTAACGTTCTCCTGCCTAGCTAAGGCGATAATACCAAAAATCACTCAATAAGAATTGATTGCCAGTTGCATAGGGTTCAACTTATAATAATGGAGGATCTCGCAAAAAAGAATGCTGAGTGGGAGCCGGAGTCCGCACTCAGTAAAAGCTACAATGGGAAGGGGCATGGCGTTTTCTATAGGCATGATACAGTCATCATCCCCAGCAAGTCTCAGGTGGACATCGGCAGGGATGGAGAACTCCTGCCTAAAGTACTCAAGTTTGGTCGGGGTATCCACCCTGTGTCTCCACATACCCATAACGTCGGCCTAAAATCAGAGGGCTAGGTTTCAGAAAAAAGATGCTCTTAAGGGGTTATCGGGACCTCGGCGAAACCCTAGGTATATGCTGGTAAGGATTGTTTCAGTTTTTTCCTAAGAATTGATAGGTTCTATAGACAAATCCCAAACCTAAATTTATGATGGCAAAGATTGAAAGCAAAAATTGAAGGTAGAGATCTGGAAAACAACACAGGAAACAAGAAACCAGAACGCAGTTTCAGAATGAAGAACAGAAGTGGGGTTCTCAAAAGCATAAAGAAAACAAGAACTACAGGGCCAAGAACAGTGGCAAAAATGCAAGAAATAGTGAACAATAAATATGATTCATGGAAATGGCAGTAAGAAGATAGAAGAACGTCAGTGAACTGAATACATAAAGAATAGTGGCTTACCAGAGAAATTGAAGCCGGAATAGAATTCGCCGAAGATAGACGACGGTTACTGAAGTACCAGAGTGGTAAAAGCTTCACCAGAAAGACGAACGAAGACGGTTGCAGAACTTGGAGCCTTAGCAATGGCGGATTCAAGAAGCAAGGGATTTAGAGAGAGAAAAGCAAGTAAATCGAATACAAAGGTAAGGAAAGAAAGAGGGAAAAAACAACGTTTTGTTAAAAACTTGAAACGGCAGCAAAACAAGGCATTTAATACGTCTGGAGCAGCGTATACGTCAGGCGGCGTGCACAGAAAAAACGTGGTTTATAAGCCCGTCACAAACACGAACCAATAAGGTAAAGACGCGTGAGAGAAACGGTTGAGTAAATGATGCGTGACAGCTCACACATATGAAAAAGGTCACTGGAATTCTTGTTCTCCGAAGAGAACATGTCGGCTTGACATGAATGATCTCGGTCGAAGAGTTCTTACGCCGAGGTACTAGAAGACAATACAGTATAGGTTTCATCACCTCAAAATGCTGAGGTAATAGAACCTAGGGGCAATTGTGGGGATGTATTTTCTGAATACCAACATGTGGCAAGGTGACGCCGACGTGTCAGCCGAAGTGCCACGTGTCTAGGTTGTGACGCCGAGGTTATCTCGGCAAGGCCGAGGTTATCTCCGAAGATATCGGAATCCGAGATAAATGGATAAAAGATAAGGGACAGGAGTCCTAGAGTAAAGAGAAGACTTTGCTAAGATAAGGATAAAGCTCTTAGGGAGTTTATCTTTATCTCTTGAGGAATCCAAAGTAAGCACTGAATTGGAGTCCATAGAAGTCAGGCTTCTAGTAGGACTTGGATTGAGTAAACTATAAAAGAGAGGCACCCCCGTGGGTCTAAGGTACGCAATTTCATGCTTTGAGTAGTGAGTTTAGCACTTGATTATCTTTGAGAGATATACTGACTTGATCGTCGGAGTGCCCCCGGGTGGAAGAGCCACCGCCGGAGCCTTTTATTTCTGTTACAGGTTTGCTGAAGCCATCTATTCTGCCGGTGCTCTCCAGCTGATTACTAGGCGGGCAGTGTGGTCAGAAAATTACCCACACAATTTGGCGCCGTC
>NW_021024852.1:513723-524528 GCF_004153795.1 Camellia sinensis
CATGGTTGCATGCAATGGGGGCAGTTCCCTCAACACTGCATCAACTACTACGGTTCCCAACAGAGCATGGGATTGAAGAAGTCAGAGGAGATCAACTGCAGGCAAAAACTTGCTCCATGGCAGCAATGAAGACTACTTGCAGCATTCGAAAGCCAAAAGAGGCAGAGATTGAAGACTAGGACATGGAGGTCCTAGATGATGTCGGCAAGGAGCCAACCGAAAAGAGTGAAGAGACACTAAAGAAAATCCTTGTCCAGGAGGGCGACGAAGAATGCTTCTTTCTTCTCGGCTTAGGCTTAGCCGAAAAAGAGGAAAGAGAATTGGAAGATTTTTTGAGAACCAACATTGAGGTGTTCGCCTGGACACCTTACGAGATGCCTGGCTTTGACCCCGAGGTCACTTGCCACAGACTGAATGTCGACAGGTCGGCAAAACCTGTGATTCAACGAGCTAGAAGACCGACGTTGATGCACGTCGAAGCAGTAGAAGAAGAAGTAGACAGATTTCTGGAGGCCACGGCCATCCGAGAAGTTCACTACCCAACATAGCTATCAAACACAGTAGTAGTGAAGAAGAAGAATGGTAAATGGAGGGTCTGTGTGGACTTTACCAGCCTAAACAAGGCTTGTTCCAAAGACAGTTTTCCTCTACCTAAGATTGACCAGCTGGTAGACGCCACTTCAGGGCATGGAATAATGAGCTTCCTGGATGCCTACAGGGGATACCATCAGATAGTCATGTATCTCACAGATGAGGAGAAAACTGTGTTTATCACCCCAAAAGGTCTGTATTGCTACAGAGTGATGCCTTTTGGGTTGAAAAATGCAGGAGCAACTTACCAAAGACTGGTAACCAAAATGTTCAAACACCTGATTGACAGAACGGTGGAAGTCTACATCGATGACATGGTCGTGAAGACCAAGGAACCTAAAGATCATCTGGCTGACCTGAAAGCAGTCTTTAACATCCTTAAAACATATTGGCTCCGACTCAATGGAGCAAAGTGTGCATTTAGAGTGAGATCTGGTAAGTTCTTAGGATACCTAGTGACTAGAAGGGGCATTGAGGCCAGCCCATATCAGATTAAGGCCATCCTGGAATTGAAGAGCCCGACGTCGGCAAAACAGGTACAAATGTTGACTGGAAGGGCCGCAGTCCTGAACAGGTTCACAAGCAAAAGCTCAGACAAGTGCAAACCTTTCTTCAACTTAGTGAAGAAAGCCATAGATTTTTTATGGACAGAAGAATGCGAGGCCGCCCTAGCCGACCTGAAGAAGTATTTGACCACAGCCCCAGTTCTTTCAAATCCAGAACCTGGGGAGGAGCTGTTTCTATACTTAGCAGTTTCAGAACACGCAGTAAACACAGTAGTAATCCGAGAAGAAAAAGTGGAGCAAAGGGTTGTTTATTATGTAAGCAAAATCCTGGCCGATGCAGAAACAAGGTATCTACCCTTAGAGAAATTGGCACTGGCTTTAGTAATGGCTTCAAAAAAGCTGAACCACTACTTCCAGACCCATAAAATTATGGCGTTAACTGAACACCCCTTGAAGTCCTTGCTACAACAAGGAGACCTGACAGAAAGAATAGCCAGATGGGCAGTCGCCTTGGGCCAGTATGACCTAGAGTACAGACCTAGAACAGCAATCAAAGACCAAGTTTTGGCCGACTTCGTGGCCGAGTTCACGCCGGAATCCATCATACATTGGGCTCCGTTGAGCTGAGGTGAACGATATCCAAGCAAGCAAGGAGAAGCCCAGCTGAATGCAACAGAACAAAGAAAAAAGGAAAAACTCAAACTCTGCAGCATTTACATTGGCGACTCCTTTCAACTGTTTGTCGATGAGAGTTCAAACCGGCAAGGAGCAAGGGCAGGAGTAGTACTGGTATCTCCAGATGGAGAGGTATTGGAACAATCCATTAGATTGGGGTTCAAGGCCTCAAACAATGAGGCAGAGTATGAAGCATTGATTGCAGGACTAAAGTTGGCGGCAGCAGCAGAAGTAGATAAAGTGATAGTCTTTTGTGACTCCCAGCTCATAGTCAACCAGACAACAGGTGAGTTTGCAGCCCGAGATGAAAGACTGTCAGCCTACGCAAAGGAAATCAACAGGTTAGTAGCTTTGTTTCAGAATTGCCGACTACATCAGGTTAGCCGAGATGATAACAATCATGCCGATGCACTGGCCAATCTGGCCAGTGCAATACAACCTGGAAAAGCAAGGACGATAATGGTCGAATACTTGTCGGGCCCGAGCATTGAACCACCAATCGTAGAACACGAAGCAATGTGTGTGGATATGGGACCAAGCTGGATGGATTCAATTGTAGCATTCTTAAAGGAAGGGAAGCTACCAGATGACCACAAAGAGGCACACAAGATCAGATTGAAGTCAGCGAGGTTCAGCCTGACAGCAGAAGGACATCTCTACAGAAGATCCTTCACTGGACCCCTTTTGAGGTGCGTACATCATTTACAAGTTGAAGATTTTTTATATGAAATTCATGAAGGAATTTGTAGAAGCCACGTTGGGGACAGATCACTTGTCTATAGGGCTATTACCCAAGGGTATTGGTGGCCCTACATGCAGAAAGATGCAGAGACCTATGTCAAGAAATGTGAAAAATATCAAAGGTTTGCACCTCTAATACACCAACCAGCAGCAGACCTGAACCCAGTATCCAGCCCTTTGTCGTTTGCCCAATGGGGCATGGATCTCGTTGGGTAACTGCCCCAAGCAACTGGACAAAGGAAGTACATGCTGGTAACAACAGATTACTTCACCAAATGGATAACAGCTGAGCCCCTAGCCAAGATCCGATATGTAGACGTGAAGAACTTCTTATAGAGGAACATCATCGCCAGATTTGGGATTCCGAGAGCAATAATCGCCAATAATGGAACACAATTTGACAACAAGCTGATCAAGAACTTCTGTGCAAAGTTCAAGATCAAGAACTACTTTTCAACCCCAAGCTTTTCTCAAAGCAATGGACAAGCAGAAGCATCCAACAAAGTTATCCTAGATGGGATAAAGAAGAGGCTGCAGACAGCAAAAGGAAAGTGGGTGGATGAACTACCAAGTGTGTTCTGGGCATATCGGACTACGCCGAGAAGATCAACGGAGGAATCCCCCTTTGCCATGACCTATGGCACAGAAGTTGTCATTCCGCTTGAAGTCGACATCCCTGGGATCAGAACCCAAAGAGTAGAGAACGGGACTAATGATGTACTCTTAGCCCGAGATCTGGACCTACTAAAAGAAAGAAAGGAAAGAGCTACAATTCAACTCGCAGCCTACTGTAGCACGCGCCCGCGAGGGGCCCCGCTACAGTTCGGACTCGATTTGCGTCACGGTTCTTAATCTGAACCAAAGAGTCCAAATCCGGCAAATCGTTTTGAGAAAACAGATTTTTGAAAGAAGTGCCAAACATGGACTGCTTTACCAGATACAGAGTCGCTACCTAAATATTTTATTTTGGGGAATTTAGGAAACCCTGACTCGGTGCCAAAGGCCACGTGTCTGTCATCACCAAAATTGCCTCGGCTCGGGAACTTGGGTACGATTGGGGAAGGTCAACTATGAGCACCCCCTCTCGCCCGATCTGAAGATCGGCCTCTACTAACCATGATATCTGATTTTGAAAACGTTATGTGTTCTTATCCCGATTATTAACCTAGAAATACTATGTTATGCGCACAGCACAAAAGTATAGACTAGATTGCCTAATTTGGGAATAAGCATTGCATATCCGTTTGTTTTGAAAAAATGTTTTGGAATTTGCTACTCGCAAGTAGGCTAAAACACGGATTTCAATGAGCTATTCCAACTCAGACAATCCAACCTTCACCCACAGGCATTCAAGCAGTTATATCACATAAGCAGCTAGCCTCATGGTAATCATGCTATCATGGCAACACTCACACGCATGCAAGGATGCTAAAGCATAAAAGCTTACCTAGTACTCCAAGCCAAAACAGAAACTAGTTAGTAATCACATGCATGATCTTAGTTCATGTTTAAAATGGCTAATGCAATCGCATGCAAAGATGCAATCTAGACAAGCTCGGCTAATCTATAATGACATGTGAAATGCTACGACTAACACGTATTCAATTTGGAATCGAAATACAAATGCAGTTAGCATGATGCGCCGAGCCCGGTGCATGCAAGTCAAATGTATGAATGTACGCATGCATAGCATAAGGTATGCTAATTTAAATATGCCCTAGTCTACCATCATAAGCGGGTAAATAAAAGGGAAGAAAGACGTGGGGTTGGAAGACATACACACACTCACGCACACTTATTACACAAATGCCCTCACTCGGAGGGTCCAAATAAATATTACAGTCCGAATAAATAATACTAAATTAATTATTGCAAAATTTCTAATCTAATTAACAAGCTAAATGCAAAGAGAAGATGGCCGCAACCCCTGCCTCGGGATACGCGAATGATGCATGCTCGGTCCATTTTGCCCAGAAACCCGTACCATGCCACTGCTGCCTCTGTTAATGCTGCTCTGCTCCTCTAAAAATTACCAAAGTCTCAGGGTATCTTCAATGAGCACCTTGAAGAAACCTTGAAGAACAGATGATCCAGCCACTCTCTACTAATCAGAATCAATCCAAAACCTCAACAAATAACCCTCAATGCCTCTCAATCTCGGAGCAAGGTGTAATGGTGTGTGTGTTAGTGCAAAAGTAAGGTCAAAATGCACTTTTAGGCTTCCAAACACACCTTAAGGATGAGAGAGAGGGTGATATATAGAGAGAGGATGATATATCAGATATATAGATATAGAAGCTCTGGTTTTTTATTCAAAAGCTCCAACCCCCAACAAAGGGAGAGGATGAGTGCTTATATAGGCAAAGGCCAAGGTTCTAGGCTTCTCCAAGAAGCTAGATGAAAGGGGCAAAGGGGTGCAAAGGGTTCTTGGCTTCTTGGAGAAGCTAATACAGCTGGCCAAGCTTCCCCAAGAAGCTTGGCCAAAGGGTTCAAGCTTCTAGAAGGAAAGGGGGTTCAAAGGTTCACACCAGCCAAAAACTGCACGGGGAGGAGTGATGGTGCATTCCAGCTGGCACAGCTGGCATGCACCATGCCTCAAGGGTGCAAAGGAGTTACACCGGCCAGCAAAAGAGGTCGCCGGCAAAATAAAGTGTCGGCCGAACAAATATAGTGCCGACCGGCCATTGGTTTTAAGAAACCATAGCCGGTGGCACCCATAAACAGCCGGTGATGCTAGGGGAAGGCCGGTGGAATGTGGGGATGGCCAACAAGCCATTCCCCGCCCTTCAAGGCAGAAACACAAGTGTTTGGTGCCAAAACCAAACATGGAACAGTCGACTCGAGAGATCCTGAGGCAAGGCGCGCAGCGAAGACGTTCGGGAACTCAAGACGAAACACAAACAAAGAGGATCACCGAGTGTTCAAGCGGTAACGTCCAAGCCTTGAGGACGGTCAAAAATGGAGTGTCTACAGTTGCCCCTCTTTGACAGAACTCGGAAGTCATAACAATGACGGGAGTGAATGTCAAAGCCCAGAGACGACCCATTTTTGACAAGGCCGAAGACTTAGACAAACATGCAAGACAAACAAGATATACGCCCGAAGGCAGGGGCAAAATGCAAGACAATGCACAGAGCCGGACATAACTTATGATCATGCAAAGAAAACTGTAATGAAGCATACACGCGACAATTTTAAGCTAGCATACACCAAACTACACTACAATGCAGAAATGGATGTAAAAGAATTATGCAATTCTCGATATGTCTCACTCGGAGGATACAATACCTGTGCGGCTCGTCTGGTTGCACCAGCCTCAAATGAACCGTACATAAAATATCGTGTCTGCAAAGAAAACAACTCGACAGCTACGATGTCATTAACAACATGCATATTAATGTATTTAGAAATGCGTGACAACGCAAAACAAGTGGGAAGAATAACAATGCTGTGAAGGCACAGACATGTAAGTGGAGCACACGGTCTACGCAGTCAACAAAATTGATCATAAGCATGCGGTCTACGCAAGCAATGAAATTCATTATAAGCATGCGGTCTACGCAAGTAATGTGTGCGGTCTACGCGAGTAAAACATGCGGTCTACGCAAACAAAACATGCGGTCTACGCAAGTAATGGAATTGATTACAAACATGCGGTCTACGCAGGTAAAACATGCGGTCTACGCAAGGAAAACATGCGGTCTACGCAGGGAAAACATGCGGTCTACGCAAGCAAAATATGCGGTCTACACAAGCAATGGAATTGATTACAAACATGCGGTCTACGCAGGTAAAACATGCGGTCTACGCAAGCAAGACATGCGGTCTACGCAAGCAATGGAATTGATTACGAACATGCGGCCTACGCAGGTAAAACATGCGGTCTACGCAAGTAAAACATGCGGTCTACGCAAGTAATGAAATTGATTACAAACATGCGGTCTACACAAGTAGTGTGATTAATTATAAACATGCGGTCTACGCAAGTAATGAAATTGATTACAAACATGCGGTCTACGCAAGTAGTGTGTATGAGAAGAGTTGAATGTACACATGTAAGTAAAAACATGTTATCCACGATGCTAGAATGTAAAGTACTGTAACACAGCGTAATTGAAACGATTTGTGGAAATCCTCAAGACATGAAAAGGATACGGGAAGGGACGTTTTTCGTACGTATCGAGCATCGCTCGCAGAAGTTGTGGCCTGAGGTCAACTCGAAGGTCCACGTTTCAAAAGTGTGCTTTCCCGCATTGTCTCAAGTGATGAAGGTGCCAAACCATGTAGTTGGCCCGAACAAAGGCGCGGAAGGTGCGTTGACCGCAAGGGGAGTTTTGCTGGTATCAATTCTGACACTTTGCTACCCTGCCATTCTATGTTTTACTTTCCTTTTTACTGGTAGTTTAAGCACATTGCACTGCCTCGGGCAGGTTTTATTCTTTCTCAAAATTATATATTTTGCAAAACACGTGATAAGAATGAAACAACCATTTTGTTCGGAAGATGTTGCATTTTTAAATTTTCTATGCATCGCATCGCAAGGTATCACACTACAATGTGAACGAAATTGAACCTGTTTTGAACATTGAGTACTTGCATCGTAATAATCAGGTAGTGAACCGACTTACAACTCGATAAGCAAAACAAAGGCATGATATAACCAATCAAGTGTGAGTATAACTCGATAAACAAATCAAAGACTTAAAAGGAGTGAAATACAACTCGATAAGCAAATGTACAATAACTTGATAAGCAGACAGGTGTGACTCCGCAAGAATCGATCATCGGAGGGAGATTGGGGGTGGTGGAGTTCCCTAATCCCTAGCATAACAACTCAGGGAACAAGGAGGAAGACCATCGGCCATGGGTAGAGGCCATCGGCCACAGGAAATGGCCATCGGCCAGGAATTTGTTCGGTCGGCAAAAGTAATGGCCGGTCGGCACAATATTTGGCCGGCCGGCCATGAATGAAGGAATCACCAGAATGTTGACACCTGTCCTCCACCCAACCTTATCTCCTACAAAAGACCTCTGCTTCGTAGTTTTTCTCAATTCCACACTGATTTGCTCTAATGGAAGAGTTTCTTGCTCAAAATCTCACAGCTTAGATTGCTAGCTTGGATGGCTCGGAAAAGTTGAATTTCTGGGGTTTCGGCATAAATGCACTATTCACTCTGGGTCGTACCCCATTGCACCTTCCGTTTCTCCATGTCGCGGCAAGGTTTTGGAATCCGGTGACGCATGTCTTTAGCTTCGCTGGGCAAGAGATATGTCCTACCTTTGAAGATTTCCGAGCCTTAATGGAATCCGAGTGCGACGAGGAGCTCCTGCCCCAACTTAATTTTGGTCATGCCCAATCCTTAGGGCAAATGTGTGGACTCAGTATGCATGACGCTCGGTCTCTGATTTGTGACGGGATGCTGGATATTCCGAGTTTGATCGATCGGTTTTCTGATGCCGATGATCGCAACAACCATCATTGGCAAGGCTTCCGACGATACGCCCTCTGTTTGTGCATGCTATCTCATTTTCTATTTGTCCCAGGCTTCGGAGGGTCTAGTGTCCGGTTGACCGAGGTTGCCCAAGGCTTGAAGGAGGGCAAGAGCTGTATTGCCATGACTCTGGCTGAGACGTTGATGGGCTTGGATGCCTTTTATCGTCATGAGACGACCAGATTAGCAGGGAGTCCACTACTACTACAGGTACTGTTTCCCACCCAATCTCACATATGTATTGCTCACATCACTCGACCCTCAAGCTCGGTTTTTTCTCACAAAATCCTATTCTCACTTTTCTCTCATCGTACATCTTTTTATTCTTTATTCTCTCATTTTTCAACCCTTCCCAGGTATGGTTGATGGACAAACTGCAGGTTGTGGACTCTTGCCCAGCATATTCAGCTCGCGGCTACTTCTTCCGGCACCGTCTAGTCAATGCCCTTGATGAGGGATGGTGGTTCGCTTGGATGTGTTGCTTGTCCGCAGACCGTATTGCTTGGCGGTGCCCTTGGCTCAGCCTTTCGGCAATGAGTTACAACATGTCCCGGCAGACTGGGATTCAATTGATTAGTCTCACTCACTGTGTATTCTACTTCCCATTCCGGATTCGGCGCCAATTTCGCCATGATCAGACCTGCCCGCCAGAGGGGATAGAGTATCCTGCTGTATTCCCAGCCCGAGGCGCACAGCTTGCTCGGCAGGCCACCGTGTGGAGGACGAGAGAACTCCTGGCCCCCGCTCCCACTTTCAATTGCACTTTATCTGATGAGAGCTTGGATTGGCTTAATGAGGGGCACAGGTCGGGGCCAGCTTGGCATCAGAGGTTTCGACCAGCTCTGGGAGAGAGCGCAGGAGCACCTGACTTGACTATGCCCCGGATTTATTAATTTATTAGTACTTTCAAGTTTTCTTTATGAATGTAACAAAAAGCAACTTCGATTGTATGCAAGAGCAGGAGAACTCTGTTTTGAAATCAATGAAATTGAAGGTTGTGGCACTGAAAATTTTCCGCTTTTGGTCCAAAAATGGTCTTAGCTGTAAAAAGATTAATTTGAACAAAGTCGGCTTTTATTAAAACTTTTCAAAAACATTTTCGATATGGATCAAAACTGGACACATCTGAGATTGTCATCGAGATGCATAACCCCGGATCCTTGCAACTGGAAAGTTGCCCCTAGTCTGAAGAGTACCGCGGCACTACATGGCAACGGAAAGTTGCCCCTAGTCTGCAAGGCACTGTACCGGAGATTCCAATGGATGCTGATAGACAAAGATGACTGAGGTGATCGAATGGACAAAGTTGATCAGGGAAAAGTTTATGGCTGAACTTCAGGATGAAGTTGCCTACGTATCCCAAAGATGGGAATCAAGCCTTACGTAGTTCAGGCTTAGGTTCACTCGGGTATTTTCACTCTCCTTTTACGCTCTAACTTTTGCCAAGGTCGCCCTTTGCGGGTTTTCAACCTTGCGAGCTCAGTTTTTATATTTTCTAATTTTTTGTGCTCTAACTTTTGCCTAGGTCGTCCTTTCGGGTTTTCGGCCTAGCGAGCCTCTCAGGGGTAATATTTCTTCAACTTGTCCATGTTGATCGGTTGGGAAAATTCTTGGCCATTTAGGTCCATCAGGACCACAGCTCCACCTGACCAGATAGCTTTGATGATGTAGGGACCTGTCCAATTAGGCCTAAACTTGCCCCTTGGGTCGTGGATGGGAGCTCGGTTGTCTTTGAGCACCAAATCTCCTTCCTTTAGATTCCTGGACTTGACTTTCTTGTTGAAAGCCCGGGAAATTCTGCGCTGATAACTTTGAACATGGTACAATACTTTCAGTCTTCTCTCATCAAAGAGCATGAGTTCTTCAAACCTGCTCTGCTGCCAATCTGTTTCAGCTATTTGGCACTCAGCCAATACTCGCAAAGACGAAACCTCAATTTCGATAGGTAGAACGGCCTCCATCCCATAAACCAATGAATACGGAGTCGCTCCGGTAGAAGTTCTAATTGAAGTCCTGTAGCCCCACAGAGCAAATGGCAGCTTATCTGGCCAATCGCGGTACGTTTCCACCATCTTCTGCAGTATATGCTTGATGTTCTTGTTGGCGGCCTCAACTACTCCGTTGGTTTGCGGCCGGTATGTGGACGACTTATGAAAAGCCACGTTATATTTCTCCAACAAGTCAATCACTTCCTTCTTGAAGTGGGAACCGTTATCTGAAATGACCTCATTTGGGACTCCATAACGGCAGATGATGTTGTTTCTGATGAACTTTGCAAAGTGCGACGCCTTCAACACCGCGTATGATTAGGCCTCGACCCACTTTGTGAAATAATCTATTGCGACCAAGATAAACTCATGCCCAGTCGACCCTTTTAGAGTAACAGCCCCGATCACATCAATTCCCCAAACTGAAAATGGCCATGGTGAAGTCATGTTGTACAGCTTCGACGGCGGAATATTCATGCAGTTTGCATGGATCTGACATTTGTGGCATCGCCGAACAAAACTGATGCAATTCTCTTCCATGGTGGACCAGTAGTAACCCTGTCTGAGGATCTTCCATGCTAGCATTACACCGTTCATGTGTGCACTGCACTCTCCTCCATGGATGGCCTCCATCAGGCGCTTCGATTCTTCAGCTTCGACACACAGCTTGTGCATTCTCAGATGACCTCTCTTATACAGCTTACCCCCACAGATGATGAACTGAATGGCCATTCTTCTGATTGCCCTTTTATCCTTGGCATTTACCCCTAGCGGATATGCTTCCTTCTCCAAGAAGTTCCAAATATCGTAAT